>CAEFZY010065134.1:0-29960 GCA_903066815.1 Brachyrhaphis roseni | reverse complement strand
TATATATATATATATATATATATTTAAGACTTTTAAATATATATATATATATATATATATTTAAGACTTTTAAAAAAGACTTTTTAAGGATGCGCAGCTGGACTGCTTCATCTTGGATTTGTGCCTCAGAACATAAATGTTGTTATTCTCGCTTTCTTCGCAGATGACGCTGAGAAAGTCTCTGTGATACAAAATCTGTTAGTTAGCAGGAAATATGAACTTCTGATTAGATCAACCTGACATGACTAAATAATAATCCTAAAAACAGGAAGTGCTTTCCCTTCATCCTCTAGGAAAAATAGTTCCAGGTAAATGGTTTAGTGCTACCTGCTAGCAGGGTAGATTCAGTGGAAAGGATAGTTGATAAATAATGGCTTTAGAAAACTACCAGCACTCACCTTGTTTCCTTCTTCGCTGAAAACGTCTTTATTTACTTGTTCTCTGGAATCAAAGACAAAAAGAAAAGTACAAGTGTGCAAGCAGAGGGTGATAATGTTGACATTAATCACATTAAGGTTGAAAAGAATAATCTGACCATGGCTAAAGCAGCGCTAGGCTAAAGAATTTTCTGCAGAATCATCTGTGTTAACGTATTCATCTTATATTTGAAATTTAATGGAAACAGAGTTGGAACAAAACGAGATAAATTTGGAAAATTATTTCTGTGCTTTTGCTGAAACCGGTTTATCAGAACCCGACTCGATCGGAGTGAATGAAGCTTTTCTTTGGAGCGTCTTTGATCCGAGGATTAACCCAGATCCTTACAGCAGTGTGTGTGGGAGTGAGGTTAAATAAACCACATCGTGTGCTTCTGGTGAAGGAGGAACATGTAACCCAGTTTAACTGGGTGACTCACTGTTCAGGGGCAACATCCAGGGAGAAATCCAGTTTAATGGAAGATAAAACAACAAATGATTTACCTGTGCTCAGCTCTTAATGTCATTAAATGATCAATGTTACTGCTTTAATGCTTTCATCATGGCAGCTTTTGTGACCGATCAGGAAAACTGGAAACTGTGCCAGTTACTTCCTGGCCTCCAGCCACAGAACCAGGCAAGTCTTATCCGCTCTAATGACTCCTCAGGATGTGTCGGTTGGATCGACACACCTACCTTTCCCAAACACACACTCTCTCACCTGGATCCCCGCCTGACGGCCCGGCGCTCAGCCGCACGCCCTGCAGTGTGGCGCTCTCAGACTCGGGCAGCCGGTCCGCTCGGCGTGGCGCTGCTGGTGCTGCCTGATAGGTGGAGGAAATGGACATGAAGGCTTACCTCTGCACACAGTCGGTGTGTGTTTGTGGATTAGCCGGGTTACATGGTGGAGACAGCAGCACAGGCAGGTTGGTCTGTCTTTGTTTTGGTTTGCTCAGGGAAACGGATGGAGGAAGTTTACTACAGCAGCAGCAGCGTTTGAAACAATAAACCAAACTGGGATGACTGCAAACATTTTTCCACAACGTGGTTTCGCTTTAGAAAAATGTTGAATACCAATTTTAAACCAAGTGTGTTTCAGGTCTGAATAAATGGGAAAAATGAAAAGAAAAAGGACATTGTTCTCAATGTCCAACCAAACATACACCCTTTCTTCTGTCTGTCTATATTTTGAGGTTGACCATTTCAAGATAAAAGTTTGTATTTATATCCTGAAAATACTACAAATCCTCTGGAAAGATGAATAATTCAGAAGAAGATGCTGATGTTGTTCGATATTTTCTCTTGTCTTGGCTAATTTCTTGATAACCATTGGCTAAATGACAGATTTTTCTTCAATTAAAATGACAAAAAAAACCTAAATTTATTATTTTTGCACAAAGAAAACTAATAACTCTAAAGATAAAGAAGATTTTTGAGTCTTTCGGTTTCTGTTAGAAACTTTGGAATAACTTTTGACTTGCGTTTCACTTTTGGAAATCATGTCAAATCCCTGGTTTGATTCCTGTTTTTTTGTGAAACATTACCAGCTTTACCTCTGTTTTCTCCCATCCTGAGATAAAAATCTAACCAAAACAGTTTACTCCTGACTAAATCCTCAAAAATTTGTCATGTATTTCCACTTCCAATCCACTGTGGCCTAGTCAAAGTCTGGATTTAAATCTTAGAATCCAATTGAGATGAAGCATTGTGACCTTACATGGATATATCCGGCCTGAAAACCTTCCTTTGGGGATGAATTAAGGAGAGCGGGCCAAAATCCGTCCGCAGGGTGTAAAAGATAATGACCAGTTTTAAGAAACGCTTGTTGGCGGTTGTTCCCACCAAGGGCGGCGCAACCAGCTATTAGGTCTGGGCTCAGTTTTCATCATTTGAACCCTGCAATTTATAGTTACTCTGGTTATCTTTGTTTGATATTAAAATCTGGTGAGCTAAAAATATTTACATAATTATAGAGACGGTCCTTTCGAAACAGTCTTTACAGACTGGTTAGCCAGTCTGTAAAGACTGTTTAACCAGTTAAACCAAATTAAATTGGTTTTGTTTCCGGGCAATTGTAAAATGCAATTTATTAAGATTTATTTACAATTAGTTTCTTTGAGATGTGATATACATCAGCGTATACACAACTTCAGAAAAAACAGATATATGACTGCAAACCACTCACACTTTGAAGAGTTAACTCCGAACGACCATTAGTAGAACTTTAAATGCAAAATAAATTGGTCAGTTTAAAACTAAACTTAAAAATGGCTTTATTATTAAAGAGTAACAAAACCCCAAATACACTTTTTTTAGCATTTAGCTATCTAAACTGGTACTTAGAAGGTGCTGTTTTTGTATTTCTGTGCAAATTGTGACGTTTTTGTGAAAATTTGTTTAATTCTGTGAAATTTGAAAATCTCCAATAACACAAAAAAGCCACCAGATTTGCCACTTTTTTAAAAAAACAATTGCTAGAAGTATCTTAAATTTGCTACATATAGCGATAAAATTGCTAAGTTGGCCACTCTTGACCTGAACACATCCCCACACTTGGCCCCGCCCATCAGCGTATCTTGGCTCCGCCCACTTTTGGTGGAATTTTTCTAAATTTGGCTTTGGGTGGCGTTTTGCTTTCACAAGGAATTTAGTTACACTTTGAACTACAAATCTGAAGCGTTCACTTGTTTGTGTGTGTGTGAGAGAGAGTTGGAGCAATATTTGGCGCCCTCTGCTGGCCTGGATGATCCAAACAGTAGCTTACTTAGCTTAAATGCTAAGCATGCTTAGTTTAAAATGTCAAAAAGCTTTTGCTGCACAGAACAAAGCTTAGAAATTCAAGACAAGTTTATTCTCAAACCTCGGAAATAGTCTCTAGCCTACTGAACACTTATGTCTTTATTTTACTTACCAACATCTGCTTATGTTCGCTCATGTCCAAAAGTAGCTTTCCCTTTAGTTTAGCATAAAGATGGCAGCAGTGATGGCAGCAGAATTCCTCTCTTTGTTGCAGATGAGAACAATGTCGGATGAGGCAGAACAGAGAACATGTGATGAGGATTTTGGTTCCGAGGAAGAGGAGGGCGAGGAAGGAGACGTGGAGTCCTACCTGGAGGACAACAGCAGCGAGCTCATGGACCGACTCCGAGAGCTGGAGGTGAGTTAATAAGACCTCTTACACACAGAACCAGATGAGGATGTTTGGGTTGGAGTCACATGATATCTGCTGTGGCGCCCCCTAGAGGAAATGGAAAAATAAATGTCTTTACATAGGTATGTTTATAAATATTTTAGCCCCAACAATCATCATCTTGTAGAGGTGGGTGACAACAATGAAAGTGACAATAAGAAAAAAAATGTTGCTTCTTTTTTAAGACACCAGACAGATAAAGAAGTGTGATTTATATCATTAACTCCTGTATCATAACTGCATTTAATCATATTTTCAAGTTTACTGTTACTTTTATTGAAGAAACTGGGGAAAAAAATTGTGAAATTAACAATTCTGACATTTTGGGGGAGGTTAAAGTTAGTTGGAGTTTATTGTGACTACAATAAATCAAAATATCTATTTTGATAAATGATAATTGATACTATAAATGCCCACTGCTATCATCTTGTCCACTAGTTTTAGTGTTTATCCATAAACATCTGATTTTCACCCGCTGCTCATCTACTTGCAGGCGGAGAACTCTGCTCTGATGTTGGCGAATGAGAGCCAGAGGGAAGCTTATGAACGTTGCTTAGATGAGGTGAGTCCATGTTGGGAATTAATCGTTCAGAAAACGCAGCGCCCAAACGTAACTCTGTGATGATTTTCTCCTTCGTTAACAGGTGGCCAATCATGTGGTCCAAGCTCTGCTTAATCAGAAGGTAATGCCAAACTTCAGTTTGTCTTGAATCTAAACCTCTGCCCTCTGACCCCTGGATTAGTTGTAAACAGAAAGTCGCTGTGATCCGACTCTGAGCAGGATCTGCGGGAGGAGTGCATCAAGCTGAAGATGTTGGTGTTTGACCTGGAGAGACAGAACCGAGCGCTCTGTGAGCTCTTCCAGCAGAAGCTGCCCAACCATCCCACCACTCACTACCAGGTAGCTCAGATCACAGTTCAACGCAACAACTTTCATGGAAAATGCAAGAAAAACTTGAAATGTTTATTGCAGATATTTGAATTTGAACTGAAATGATCTCCTCTGTATTTCTGTACTAGATTTGATATCATTGCATGGAAGATGCTAACCTGTCATTCTTGAATATCTCTTGGTGCATAAAGTTATTACATTTTTACTTATTTCTATCCCAAAACAATATTTAAAATGAATGAAGTCAAGTCAGGACATTTCATCAGCAGGGCAGTTGAAAGTGCTTTACATCATAAAAATATAACACAGTCATCAATTATGAAACAAGCAATAAAAATTACATTTTGTCAAATACTATAATCAAAATCATTATCAAATATACAACAAATATATTAATAAGCAACTCTTAACTTTTTAGTCTTGATTTAAAGGAAGTCAGTGTTTCTGCAATTGTGCAGTTTTCTTGAAGTTTGTTCCAGATTTGTGGTGCACAGAAGCTGAAAGCTGAAAGCCAGAACCAGAAGACCTGAGAGGTCTGGAAGGTTGATACAACAGCAGCAAGTGTATTTTAGTACCAAGCCGTTCGGTACAGAAGCATTTTAAGGTCTATTCTCTGATCTACAGGGATCCAGAGTAAGACCTCCAGCTGTCTGATTGACTCTTTAGGCACCGTTGCAGTAATCAATGCAACTAAATCGTTCCTCTAGATCGTTCCTCTTTAGGTCCAAAGTTAATAAGTTTTGTTTCTGTTTAGCTGGAGAAAGTTAAACCTTCAGTGCTTGGACGGGTTTGGAGTGACATCGTAATGTAGAGCAGTGTATTGTCATCATCTGTGTAGTTGTGGAAACTAATTGTATTTCTTGAGTGAAAAGTGTGTTAATTATTGTAAAATCATAATTTAATCACTGATGAGTTGTCTGAATGTCTAAAAGCTTTTTCCCTGACACAGTGATGAATCTGGGGCGTATCACCTGTGTCTCATTTTGTTCCTACAGTTACAAAATGTTTTGTGTGTCTCTACTAGCCCGTGGCATATGTGCTGTCTTCCTAATTGCCCTGTGATTCTCCTGTTACAGGTCCAGGCGGGACCCCTCCCAGACTACAATGCACAGCTGCACAATGACTCGGCCAAACAGGTGGAGCCGGCCCAGACTGAAGCACAAGCCAAGGTGATTATTAAAGAGTCGAGCATGTAGAGTTTTAACAGACACTGAGAAGAAAACGGCGGGTCCACAAACCCCACCTGTGGGTGTGTTGAATTCTGACCTTTGCTCTGTTTTTAGCTGAGGCTGCTAATCTCGTTCACAGTCATTTCCTGTACGCATGCACTCAAAGGTCTTCATGAACTGGATTGTTCAATTTGTTTAGGTGTCCTCACTGAATACACTTTTGATCTTAATCTCCTTCTTTCAAAAGGGAAATGGCTTCCGCACACAACATGCCTCCCCAGGCCCTCGTGGCCCCGCCGCCTCCATGGAGGCCCTGTCTCCATTCTTCAAGAAGAAAGCGCACATCCTGGAAGTCCTGCGCAAAATGGAGGAGACGGACCCCCTGAAGTTCCACCCGTCCACCACAAGCCTGTCTTTCTGCGACTACAGCCAGATGCTGATGTCAACAGAGGCTGTTCTTGCCACCGCAGACCCCCACCCGGTCCAGTGCAAGTCCCACCACACACACTGTCACTGCTCCTGCAGCGACGCTGACGCACACCAGCACGTCAACGGCGATGGGGCGGTGAAGTGTGAGGGAGCAAGCACATGCTGTTTACACTGCAAAAGGAGTCCGGACAGTGCTCCGAAGCCATGCAACCATGTCTGTAGTCCATCAAAAGCCAGCTCCTCCACCCAGAGTCATGCTCCTGCAGCTGCTATGAGCGAATGTCACAGTAAGACCAGAGCAGGAGAGTCCAAGCAATGTACCGTTAACAAGGTTCACCAGCAGCCAGTAGGTACCTCAGCCCACTCAGCCACAGAGACAGCTCAGGGTCTGGAGGTGGCCAGAGTGGAACAGGACAGCTCTGAAAGTGGTGTTTCTGAGGAGCTGACTGGTTTCTGTGGCACTTCCAATCTGCCCCGTTCTGTAGAGGAGAGTGTGCAGATCCCTCACTGTGTTGCGGATACAAGCAGCGACATTCACAACGGCTTGGGGCATTCGTCCAGCACCGTGCTGAATGACCCCTCAACTATCCCCGAGAGAGACCTCACAGACCAGGAAGCTTCCTCAGTCCGAGCCGGTGCATCCGTCAGTCCGAGCCCTTCTTGCCTCAATGATGTCAAAACTGCGGCCATCAATTCCCCATCCAAACTGCTCAAGTTCCTGAAGATCCCATCAATAGGGGACAAGGCCCAGCCACCAACCACGGCAGTTCGCCTGAGCCCGCAGCTCACACGCAACTCCAGAATCCCATGTCGCACCAACAACTACGAGGTGTATCACTCTCCGGTTCCTTCCCGCAGAGCCACCACCACGGAGAGGTGCAAGCAGCCCCCACCCCCACCGTCCAGGTCCGAGTCCTACCCTGCTACACACTCGGCACCGACCTCCCCTCCACAGCCTGAAGATGTCTGCCCTCTGCCTCCTAAGGAAATAAGCTACAGCAGTCTCTCTGCACCAAAACCCAGTGATGGCTCAAAGTTGGAAAATCCATCTGCTACATCCATGGGTTCTCCCAGAGCTTCCCAAAAGGTCCCGCATTATGAAAATGTCTTGGAAATGTCCACCTCCAGAGAAGAAGAGCCAACCCAGGGTCATGAGAAAAGAAGCACTATTCCATCTCAAGCAAAGGCAAACGGTGGTGAGAGGAAGCTTGTAAAGTCTTTACCAGAAAGTGTCCTGAATCCTTCTCCTCAGCGAAAGCAGTCATCCTCATCTACGTCGGAGTCGACGTCTGATGATGAAGAGGATTCAGACAGTCCAGTATGGGTCAACCATCACAGTTTACCCAACACAGCTGCCCTCAACAAAGCTCAGAGCCAAGCAAGCTACCCAAGAACAAGAGACAAACATGAGATGAACGTAAGGGCAGTCTCTCAGCCTCCTCCGCCTCCGGTCCGAAGAAGTGACTCCTCATCCATCCCCAAGAGGCCTAGCTCTGGGGCGGGTAGATCCCAGGCTGACTCTAGTCACCACGCTTTCAAAGACAGACTGGCGGCGCTGGGAAAGCTAAGGAGTTCTGAGGATTTACAAATCAGGCCTGTTGACGCAGTGACTGAGGGCGCCCCTGGAGAGGAGAGAAGCAAGATGGCAGAGAGATCCTCAGAGGTCCATAAAGAGGAGCAGAGGCATTCAAAGTACTCAGACTCTTTAGATAGTAAACCTAAAAGTAGCAGTGTTGGTTTGAAGTATCCGGGTCCATCTCAGATGTACGAACAGACTGGGAAATCTCAATCAGGTAAACAAGAACTGTGCGTGCCCAAGCCTGAGGGCTCCAAGAGCAAAATTGGATTACCATCTCCCAACACAGATGCTCCCCAGGTTCTACGCAACAACATCAAGTGTCCTGGCTCCCTGAATCTGGCTTACAATGTCAAAAGTGGTCCCCAGAGTAGCAACAGTCCTAACAAAATCCCCCCGAAGTCACCTTCCAAACCTTGCCCAGGTGTATCTGTCCACCGGGGCGGGAAGCCTTCGGAAACGCCGCGTTACTCATCGAAGTCAGAGGAGAGGACAAAAATCAGCGGGAAAGGAAAGAAGAATCCAATGTATGGAGACAGCCTCCCGCCTCCTCCTCCGAGACCCCCGACGTCCGAGGCGGAGAAGCCGTTACAGCCGGCTCCCACTCCACAATCTGCTATTGAGCAAAAGGTGATGAAGGGGATCGAGGAGAACGTCCTGAAGCTTCAGGAGCAGGACCGCGGGGGGCAGAGCAGTGAAGTCAAGCAGAAAGCCTCAAACGGCATCGCCAGCTGGTTCGGCCTGAAGAAGAGCAAGCTGCCCGCGCTGAGCCGCAAAACAGACGCCACCAAAGCAAAAGACGAGAAGAAGGAGTGGAAGATAAACATCCCCTCAGTGGGCAGAGACTCCAAAATGGCCAGCAGATGCAAAGAAGGCGTGGAAGGTCTGAACATCTCGACTCTGATGGAGAAGGCTGAGGGCCTGAGGAGGGCCCTGGAGGAGGAGCGGGCCTACGTGGAGAGGTCCGGTAGGGGCCACTCCTGTGAGGTGGTGATGGACCAAGCTCAGGGACAGCTGGCTGTAATGTACAGAGGGGGACGCTCTGACAACTTCATGCAGCAGCTGCTTAACAGGTGAGGGCTTCAGGATGGTGGGTTAGTTTCAGAACATGACCTCAGAAACGAGGCGCAGCAATCTGGGGAATGCGCTTTGTTGTCGTCTCACTGAGAAAAAAAACAACTTTCCAAAGTCCACCACCTCCAGCCTTCATGTTGTGGTCACCTCTAGAGTCAAACAGCTTAAACCACATATTTACATTCACTGAATGAAAAGACATATACTCTTTTTTTTTCTCACCATCTGAAGTTAAACCTCTCTTGTTTTAGGTCCATAAGAATTAAACAAATTATTTCTATTTCCTAAATGCATGTAGAGAGGGTTGACCCAAGTCATACAGTCTAAAATACAGTTATCCTTGATACCGAACAAATGTATGTAAAACTTTTGAATTCAAGTAAAGTTACAAAAAAATCTCTAGAAAATGGTCTCAACTAGTTTTCTGGCATTTAGCAAATAGAAATAAAACAATTTTGGTTTGGTCAATTTTAACTTCGCAATGAGAACAAAATGTGTTTGTCTTTTTATTTATTGTATGCAAACATCTGGTTTCAGTTGTTTCTCTATATGGCCCAGGTTTCTGTGTGGACATTAAAAACGTTCATGTAGCTAAAAGAGCAGACATTTCACAGTATTTCACGTGAATCTTATTTTAAGCCACCATTATATTTGCATTAGGCAGTTATTTACATAGAAGGCTGCAGTTATTCACACTGGACACAGTGTTGGTCTGTTGTCCATTATAATAACCCAACATGAGTTTGAAACTGGGTTGGTCTTTAAAATAACTTCCAGTGAGCAAAAATAGAAACAGAGTATCTACATCTTGAATTTGACAGCTGATTAAAAGCAAATAACCAAAATCTAGTAACAATATAGTTCTCTAACCACTATTTTGGAATCTTAATGTATGTAATCAATGTATGGAAACTGTAATTTCATCTAACTGCTGGTTTCAGAAGGCAGAAATATATGTGTAGCCTCTAACAAGGTCTGCTAACTTCATTTTGTGGTTGATGAATGTAGAGTGGATGGGAAGGAAGTGATCAGTCTGCCGCAGCGCCGCCTCTCGTTCGACTGTAAGACCTCCAAGCCGGTTTTCACTCAGCAGACCAGCGTCATCAGTCACACCACCAGTCACGAAGACATGGAGAAGGTACCTTTATTCTTCATTTTTATCTTAGACTGACACTTGGTAAAAATAAGCATCCAGAACTTTGATCAGATCCTCAAACAGAAAACCTGTTTACGTGATTTCAGCTTTAAAGTCCATATTTGGCCATAGATTCGTGCAGTTTGTTTCTCAAGTGTTCACTGCTTTCTTGGTTCTTGTTTTTTTCATGCAGGGATCAGACAGAATCAGCAAAATCACATCAGATGAAAACCTCGCAGATTCAGTTCACTCTCAGCACTTTGCAGGTAAGAGACATCTGCAGGAATTTCAAGGTGTTTTTTCAAAAGTTTATGACGTCTGTGATCATTTTTCAGCTTCTGGCTCATTAGCATCAAATTCTTATCAGCAGCAGGATTTCAAAATGATCATGCAAACAATGTGTCTATTTCAAAGAAAGAATCAGACAAACCGAACTGGACACGTCACACCCTGATTACAAAGCTTTTTTCACATTAAAACTTTTTTTCTTTCAGTTTTAAGATGTTTATTCTGGAAAAGAATCTCATCTTTTTTCTGCAAATAATCTGCTAATGTTCTGGCAATTAAAGAAAAGTTATTATAGTGTGGCTCGTCGAACAACTCTCAGAAAGGATTTCAAAACGTGGCTTTTATTTCAGTCATTCCTTCTGTGAGTTGTACGACGGAGTATTAGGGCCAGGCTGTGACAATAAAGTCAAAACACCAGTACAATAAAGAGGCAATCTTAGCCGAAAAACTTCTTAAAATACAGGGGAAAAAAGTTGTTTTAATGAGAGAAAAGCTTCTAGTGTTATTGAGATCTGACATCACTGTCTGGTTTAAAACCAGCTGACCAAATGGGCTGGAGTTCAGGTTGGGTTGCTAGGCGACGGGCTGAGTTCCGCTGGGGTTGCTAAGTAACAGGCTGGGTTTGGCTGGGGTCATTAGGTGAAGGGTCAGTGCCTGCCGATTTGTGAAGTTATATTCAGGAGGTCTTTGAAACGACTCATTTTTCAGACACCAAAAAACATAAATTTATTGCTTCATTTTAATCTCTTGAGCTGTTTTTAGAAGCTGTAGAAACCCAAGGAGAAGTATAAAGATATGAAAAATGTTGAATTTTGTGTAATACTTCCAAATTAATGGTTGGATTGCAGATCCAAGAGGGAATTTCACACTTTTTAATGCTAAAGTGTGATGCTAAAGCATCCCCAAACCTGAAGTGTGAAGTATTTTGCTTCTTTGCTCCTGCAGGTTCTGGTGCTTCCACCTACACTCTGGACAGCGGCATCGGTACGTTCCCTCTTCCTGACTGCAGCAGCGGAGCCGCGGGCCGGGGCCCATCCAAGGGGCGGGCGGGGGCCGAGCATCACTCCGCCGGGTCCCCGGGTCGATCCGGCCGGCGGGCCCGAACCCTGGACCGGGAGCTGACGTCGCAGGAGGAGTGCTTCACGTCGCACAAGCAGCTGATTCCCACCATCCAGTACTGCTCCATGCTGGAGGGGAGGAGCTCCGCCGGAGTCATACGTGAAGGTGCCAGGAAAAAAAAATCTTCCCGGTTAATTTTGGCTCAGCGGTGTTCAAAGTGTGGTCTGGGGGCTATTTGTGGGCCTCGGAATAATTTTGTGTGGCCCTTGACTGCAGTTCAAGAATGTTTTAAGTTGAGATCTCCTTGAACAGTTTATATTTTAAAACAGAAAATGTTAAGTAGAACACAAGGAATTTTTATTTTTATAAACATTTATACACCAAAAAAATAAAAATAAACGGCCCGAAAAGTTAAATAACAGCAAATTTCATACTAACTTCAACAACACAAACTCTTACCAAGTCCTATTATGCTTGGTAAGCATTGTTTCATTAGTAGATTATTTCACTTATTTACAAGATATTTTCCCCACTTTCTAAGTAAAATAATCTGCCAGTGAAACTAACACTTCTTTATGAATATTAAGGAAATATTGACTTAAAACAAGATGCTGAAAAGTTATTTTAAGTTAGTTTTGTCTCATTTCAAGTGCACTAAGATATTTGCACTAGAAACTTGACTAAAAGTACTTGGTAAGAGTTTGTGTTTTTTCAATGTAATGTTGGTTTTATCACAATATTACTTGATTAATTTGTTTTTGTGCAGGTAAAAGAGAAAGAATTCACAATAATATCAGTTTTGTGTTTTTGATTGGAGGGGAAAAAGGTTAATTTTTCCTCCTGAAGCCTTTCAACCTGTAGGATTTTGGCACTTGGTGCAAAACGTTTGGACACTCCTGCCTTTGTTTCTGTTGACCAGATAAAAGGTTTCTCCTGAAGGTTTTAATTCATCTTATTTTACATCTGCAGATAAAGAGGCACACGGAGCAAACGTGTTCTCTCCTCGCTCCAAGACTTGGACGTTCCCCAATCTGAAGACTCCAGCCGGACCTGCAGAGGTCTACCTGGCCGTGGAGGAAGAGGAGGAAGAGGAAGATGCAGTAACGTTTGGATCCCCATTCAGAGGGGTGAGCTGTCCTTCACATAACAAAAAAAAGTTTGAATAAATTTGCAAAAATGTTACAAGTCCTACCACTTCCTGTCGTCTTTTTCTTCGTGGTTTCCGCCAGTAGTAACATCTGGTTGTTGATCACATGAATAAGGATGCTTCCATTTAATTGTGCTAATTTTGATACAGCTGATGGTAATGCAGCTGTTGATAGAAAAGTAGTAGCTAAACTGGGAGATTTTTAACTTATAACATGGAAAATTGTTTTATGAGTGGAAAAAATCTGCCACTGAAACTAGTACTTTTTTTATTTCAATATTTTTCATATCTTTATTTTCTGTACACATGTCAAAAACACAAGAACAAACAAGTATAGAAATAGATAATATTTAAATTTATGTCAATGGCAACAACACAAAATATAGAGCAAAAAAGTTTAGGTTTAAGCATAACCTTATTACACCTTCACTTTATTATAAATAAAATCAAAATCAAAGCAGCAAAATCCTTCCTGTATATTTTCCTAAAACATATCAAGACAAACTTAGAATCAAAGTTGTTTAACAAATGATTTTTATGCACTTATTGCATTTAAAGAGTAAAAAACACAGTTCTAACTCCTCACAATAATTATTCCACAACCTCTAACTGAAGTATTAATATTAATTTAGATTAATAAGTAAAAAAAAAAGGCTTTGTGTCGTGTCTTGTGTGCTGGGTGAATAATCTCTGTAAAACACAGAACCACATTCTTCCCTTCTGAAATCATTAATGGCTTTAATATTAAAAATTCACAGCTGCAACCCACTTTTGTCTTCTGGACCTGATTCTGTTACATAAGATGACCATAAAACGTTTTCTTTCAGAACATGAAAGCCGGCGGCCCGTCCTCCAGTCGAGTGGTGGACCCGGGCAGCCTGCCCGTCCCGGCCCAGTCCGGGTTGAGCCGGAGGGGGAAGACGCGCGCGCCCAGCGTCCCCGAGATGAGCCGGGAGGCGGGGCTTGAGCTGCTCAGGGAGCGGCCAGAGGAGGCCCTCTCCCCCAGCCGTCCTCAGGTCCTGGAAACCCCCGAGTCTCTGAGCGACTCGCTGTACGACAGTCTGTCATCCTGCGGCAGCCAAGGGTGATGGCAGAGGGGGGCGGCGGGGGGCAGAGGCCCCATCTGTTCACTCTGATGCTACAACGGCGTATTGGGGCCATTGTAGATGGAGAAAATAAAAGGACAAGTAAATTTCCACCAAAGAAATTAGAAATTTTGATATTAATCTCAGAAAATGTCTAGAAGAAACTTGGAAATTTCTTAGTTTGAAAAGTTGAAAATTTGCCAGAAAAAATTAAGACATTTTTAGGTTAATCTCAGGAAAAAAAATATGGAAGTTTGAATTTCAAAAGTCATTTTCTGAGTTTCAAAAGTGGGGGGAAAAAAAGAAAATTTTAGATTAATCTCAGAAACTTTCTACAAAAAAACCTGGAAATTTCTGAGTTTCAAAAGTTGAAAGTTTGACATTTGGAAATTTTTTGAATTTGAAAAGTCAAAAATTAGCTGGGAAAAAATAAGTTTTGAGATTAATCTCAGAAATTTTCTAGGAAAAACATGGAAATTCTATGAATTTAAAATGTCCAAAATCTTTTCTAGAAAATTTCTGAGTATTGTCTAAAAAGGTTTTTGGCTGAAATGTACTCCTCCCTTTTTTGTTTTGTTATCTACTCTGGCCCTGACACGCCGGCATACTGATGCTGCTCACCTTAAAGAAGAAAAAAATTGTGCTTTTGCTGTCGTCGGTCAGCTGTTGCAACTGGAAAGGACGGATCAATCTCTTCTCCTCAGGATTTCCAAAACACGTGAAGCCAAAATAATTTAGGTTGCTCACTTTTTCACAATCAGACTGAACTGTGGAC
Organism: Brachyrhaphis roseni; assembly: GCA_903066815.1. Classification (NCBI taxonomy): domain Eukaryota; kingdom Metazoa; phylum Chordata; class Actinopteri; order Cyprinodontiformes; family Poeciliidae; genus Brachyrhaphis; species Brachyrhaphis roseni. The sequence goes on along the minus strand of CAEFZY010065134.1, from coordinate 15,725 downwards.
ACTTCTCTTGAACTGATGTATACAAGACTTAAAAAAAAACAAAAAAAATCGCATGGCCCAGCTAAAGATCAGCACAAGAAGTTGTCACTTCTGTACGGAAGAGGATAAGGGCCACTGAGAAAAAAAAAAGAATTTATTTTTTCTCAGAATTCCAGAATTCTGACTTTTTTCCTCTAAATTTTAACTTTAATCTTCAATTCTAGAATTTTATCCTAAGTTCCAGAATTCTGTGAAAGTCTAGAATTCAGATTTTTTTTTCTTAGAATTTTGACTTAAAAGCTCATAATTATTACTTTTTTCAGAATTCTTAAATTCTGAGAAAAGTCTGAATTTTTATTTCTTTTCTTTTTCCAGCGGCCCTAATCTTCTTCCGTACTCCTGCTAGTCGCTCAGAACCGTTTTGTTTTTTTGTTCTCATTCTGGTAGAAAACTCTTCATTCATCGTGAAATACTGTTCTTCTTCTTGACATCATTTCACTGTAGAGTGTTGAGAAAAGATTAAAAACAAAACTTGGGAGCGCCTAGAAAATAATAAAAATAATAATAAAAAAACAAAGAATGTTCATGTCTGTGTTCTCTTGTTGCTTCTCATGTATCATCATGTTTTAATGTAAAGAATAATTTTATTGATCACGTTGGTATTTGTTTTCACAGCCAGGGACGTGTCTGTTTCTGAATCATAATGCATTTTAAAGGTAATATATGCCAGCAATAATAACATAGACGAGAGAAAAAAAAAGGCTACATCATCTGATGGAAATGTATTTTTTATTATTTATTTATTTGAAATCATCTTTATGTGAAATCTGCAGTCCATTTCGCCGAGTAGATTCAGCTCTGATCTTTATGTTTCTCCATCTCCGCCGTTGGTTTCTTAGCAAATAGAAAATCCTTACTGCCGTTTTTCAACTTTCTAAATAAAAGTGTTTTGATTTAAGTTTGCTTCAAGTGTTTTTGTTTTCCCCAAACTGCAGGATTCAGATTCAAGCTGGGATCCAATGAGATAGTTTGCTTTATTTTCAATGTTCTCGAACACAGAACAAAAAATATAGAATTTGTTTCCAGACTTCATCCTCTGTGCCAGTTTACATCTGTCATCGTCTACCGTTTGTTCCCATAAAATGCATAATTATTACATATTTTGAATACATATTTTTATGGCCGCATGACGCTGCTTCGCAGCTTTAATATGGATTTATTTTTTTAATTACATTTTAATTAGTTTCATTATTTAAAATGTGACAGTTCATTTACTTATTTCAAAGTATATTCTACATTTAACATTTAATTATGAGTATAGTTACTTTTTTTCAAACTTATTTTGAATTTATCATTTGTGTGGGTAATTGCAGCAGTCATGGCTGCCGACCAACGACCTTTAACCTGTCAGGACCAAACTATTTTCAGTTCACTTTGTAACCATAGTTTGTTTTTTTCTAGACTGAAACCCAGTTTCTGAGGAAACCCACAAACAGGAACATTTGTTATTCCGTTATAAATGTTCAGTTTTTCAACTGGAAGATCGAATTTACTTCACATTCTGCAAACATTTCTTTTCACTGCTCGCTCAAGACCCTTCGTCCTCTCACTCAGTTTCTCATCTGGATTTGTTTCACAAAAATGTTTTTATTACGTAACAAAAACATTTTTTTTTTTATCATAATTTTACTTTTTCACCAAATAAACATCCTTAAAAAGTGGAGAAAATGTGCAATGCAGTACCTTACACTTCTGTGTCCAAGCAGATTATTATACGGTATAATAATTGAGAAAAAACAGGAAGTGTTAATCTGTTCCAACACATTTATTGAGCAAATGTATCAAATTAGTAGTTTTCGTTATACATCAACAAAAATTCTTCACAGTTTACACTTAAAGAAAAAAATTATTTTGCACTGCTGCCAAATTGCCTGGTTAACATTGTTATTTGGCAGAATAAAGGTTCAACAGCAGATTTTAGGGAAATTTACAAGAGGCGGGTTCCAGATGAAAGACCTGTCCCTGTTAAACGAGCTGGGGGAAAAATAAAAGAGAAAAAGGACAGATGGGACAGTCTCCTTCCCCAGCATGTCTAAATTTATAAACCAGTCTGTCCAGTGACTTTATGTCGCTCTGGATGAGTTCAATGGGATTAGCTTTTTCTGACAGGTTCTGTTTGAACATTTCTTACACAAAACAGGGAAAAACAGAAAGGGGAAAAAAACCTAAAGAAGGTTATTTTTTCTAAATCATGGGACACTAATCTTACATTTCACCACTGTGAACTGAGGAAAACTATAAATAAGAAAATCAAATAGAAATTAAACAGTATTCAGCTTCCGAATCTTACATGAGTCTTAAAAGTGAGTCTATTGTCTTAATTTATGGCACTAAATAACAGTAATAGAAACTTCAAGCGCCGCTCAGAATCGGGGCCTATGTTAGGCAACACCCCCCTCTACAGGCCGAGCCTGATCACTGCAGTGTTGTGTTCTCCACAGCCAACATGGAACTACCATCAGGGTACCACAAACTTACATTCAACCCTTGTAAGTTTCAAAAATAAGTCAATCAAAAAACAAAAACATAAGACCACATAAGAGTTAGATTGAGAAAAGGAGAAAGTAAAAAAAAAAAAAAAGCACCAAGTGCATCGCAAATTGTGCCTTTTCTGATTTTAATATTTGACCACCGATTCCATCAGGTTTTACTTTTTTTCTTTCTTCTTGTCCTAAAAAAAGAAGCAAAAGAAATAAATTAGTATAACTACAGAAGATTAGGGTCAGAATAATTTTTTGTTGTTGAAATTACAAGAAGTCATAAAATGATCACGATGTTAATATTAGCAGAATAATGACACAACAATACCAGAAGGAAGTCGTAAAATTACTAAAAAAAGTTACGATAATGAGCACAAAGTTTTGATAGTTACAGATTTGTCGTGACCAGCTCGTTGTGTCATTTTCACAACAGTTTTAAAGTCCTGCTACTAATAATTTGGTCTTTTATAAAATACTCTCTTGTAAAACTGATACCAAAGTATAAGTTCACAAGACGCTCAACGTTCCTCACTTTATTTTATTTTTTGTGTAGAAGTATTCATGAAATTACTAAATTATTCTTCTAAGATTACAATTGTATTCTGGTAATAAGACTGTCATAGAACTTTCTGTGGAAATATTCTGAATTTATTCTCACAACATGACATTTTATCGTACAACTATTCTCATTATTCTGACTTTATTCTCGCATTACGATTTCTCATGACTTTTTGTCATACTATTCTCATTATTATAACTATGACTTAATTCTCGTATTATGAATTTATTCTGGTAATATGGTATTCTAATATAATTTTTCATGTAATATTACAACTATTCTCATACTAGGACTTTTTGTTTTATGACTCATGACTTCTCTTGTAAAACTCTGACTTTATTCACATATTATAACAACTTTATTCTCATAATATGACTTTCATCTTGTATTGTGACTTATCTTGCACTGTTATTACTTAACTTTCTTATTTTTCCTTTAGCCTCGCCCAAAGACTATGTTGATAAAACTGTGCTTATAAATCTTTTTCAAGAGTTCTCATCAAATTTACTTAAAAGAAACCAAAGAGAAATGTCTGATATGAGGGTTTTATTACAGTTCAGCTGAAAGTTTTCTGTGGTTTATAAAATTCTTGCCATTATAATCCAGGCTGGATTGTAACCAGAGAAGAAGAAACCAAATCCACCCTGACCGATGATAAATGGCTGAAAACAAAAACCCTGTGTGCATGCTTTCTGACAACACTCTTCAGCGTGGAGGCAGTTACAGAGTGAAGAAAACTAGAAGTTAATTATTTTCAGTAGATGCAAGGTGTTTATAAATTTAGAGGAAGCAGAAATGAAAGGATTTAAAAAGGAGAATGCATTTTTCAGACTGAGAAAGTGCAAGCTTTTAGAAGATAACAGAAAGTTGCAGTTGCTACATTTGATCCTTTTCAACTTTCAACCTCTGTCCTTCTGGAAACAGCCAACGTAAACTTCAACAAGTTGTTACAGTCCTGCAGTCGTTTGCAGTTTTTTCACTTCTTGTAAATAGTCTTTTTTTTTTTAAAGTACAAATACACATTTTTATTTATTAACCATTGTTAGCCATCAGTTTCATATTTTTTGGGATCAGAGTGTATTTAATAACGGTACTGTATTTTCCAAAGCCTTACTGTACAGTCTGTTATTCTTACCTCTTTTACATTTAAACCGGCAGCTGAGAGGAAAGATCTTGAACCAGCTGCAAAAATCCTTTCTGATAGTTCCTTTTGGGAGAAACTGCTGGATTTTTAATAACTGAACAGTATTTTCTTATACTGTATATTTACTCTCGCTGAACATTATATTATTCTGCTTTTATTTGTTTTAAATCTACATTCTGTATTGTCCATGCCTTGAAATTGGGCCTCTGTCTCTTTAAAAGCTCCTGCTCTTTCTGAAACTCTGGCTTCAGGAAGTCATCACAACATGGCTCCTCTGTGAGGCGGAAGCTTGGAAACTTGGAGCTCTGAGAAGAGGCTAGGTTCACCCAGATGTTTTGCACAGCTGGATGGTTGCCATGGACATTAAATAATTTCTCAAAGATGCATGAAAGAATGTTTTTGATGAGGGAATAAAGTTCTAAAATGATGTAAAGCTGAAAAAAGTCCATTTTACATGATAGTGCCCCTTTAAATTTCCTGTCCATTTGCTGCTGTTACACCTGAATTTTCCCACTGAAGGACAATAATTATTATTTCTAGTCTAATAATACTTTAAAGGAAGTAAGATTATGCTATATTTGGGATTCGCCCATTGGAGAATTACTACGTATTTACTGCTATTTAGTCTGTAAAAAGTTAAGTCGTCTTGATGTAAAGTGGAACTGCTCAGTTTAGACAGCAGCTGTTAAACATAGTTTATTATATTTTTAGGTTCTGGTGGCTTTTATTGAACAGTAAATTGACAGGAAATTTGTAAAAGAGAGAAGGGAAGAGATGCAGCCACTGATCTGAGACCAGGATTCGAACCCAGGAGTACCGCCTCTGCACACGGCGTGCGCGCTCTACCTACAGAGCCCCCAGCGACCTCTGACCTGTCATATTAATGAGAGGTCTGAGCAACAGTTCAGAATGTTGCAGCCATACCTGTTAACGTATATCTGCGGCCCCATCATCTTCTCTACACATCAGAGGTAGGTTGTGAAATCACTGCACTCCCTCTCTTTCTCTATAAATATAAAACAATTGCCTCGGTCTTTACATTGTGAAGAAGCCTAACCAGCCACATCAGGGAATAAGCTTTTAAGATTTTTAATAAGTGTTTGTATTTGTTGTTTGTTTTTTAACACACTGAAAATATTCAGAAATTAATTTGAAAAAGATTTTTCTCATTTAAATACCTTATTTATATCATTATAATTGAAGACGAATGAGATGTTTAACTTGTTTTAAATGTGACTATATTTAGATAAAAACAAGTAATTTTTGTGCAGTGGCAGCAGAAGTTGGTAAACCTCAGTAAATAAAACTGAAATTATGTTTAAAGCTCCATTTGGTGTTGGCTAAATGAAAGCATGAAGAAAATGACTGAAACCTTGTTAGATGATGATGCAAAGGATTCTTCAAGAATAAAAAAAATATAAAATAAAAAATGTAAAAAGAAAAATCAAGGAAATTCTGGACAACCCTGAACTTCCTCTGCATGAGTCTCTTCAGCCAGAGGCTTCTTCAAATTCACTGTGATACAGACTGCTACAGAAGATCTTTCCTGCCAACAATAACTCTTTGAACATTTTGAATTAAAATGAGTTACATTTAATTTCCCTTTGGTATCAAAAAAGTATTTTTGATTTTGAATGTGAAATGTGTTTCCTTCCTGTCTACTGAGCAACTGCAATGATAATTCACAATCGGTTGGTAGATTTTATTTCATTTTTGAGGCAAGGAGACCCAGAGGAGCATTGGTGACACGCTGCAGGAACGTCTCTGCGACCCGACCCGTGACTAACGCAGGATGGATTAACGTTTCTGTACCTTATCATTCATGGCCAAGATGATCATCAACTTTCTGAAGATTGTGATAAAATCCAGGAACAAGTCCACACAGTGCCTTAAAGAGCAGAACAGACGAAGTTAGGACTATCTGCCTGGGAGCCGATGGCGACTCTACGTGCATTTGCATGTTATTTGGTTAGGAAAACCAGATTAGGAGATCCAGGTGAGGCGTGCCGACAGCAGATAGAAGAACTCACCACACGTAGTCCTTGTCTCCGTTCTCTGCCTTTTCGATGATGAGCTGAGTGTCAAAGAGGACGAAGCCGCACATGACCAACAGACCGAGATACATGTGAACCTGGCAGGGACAGAAATACACAACGTGATGAACAACACTGTTAACTTCCTGGTTAGATAAAATAAATAGATAAAACAAGCAAAATGCTGTGGAAAACCTGCTTTTGAAATCAATTAAAAAACACATCTGTGACAATACATGCACAGCACTCAAAGTGGTTGTAATTTTCAGCATAACAGAGCAATTAACAATACATTAGACACCAATAGAAGCAATGTACCGGGAAATCATAAAACCCTAAATAAAGTGGAATGAATTACAATCAGCAGTCTAAACATATAATACATCCAGCATTCAGAATGTTGTGTTTTTTACTCCAAGTTTTTTTTTCCACTTTGCTTCTTTTAACAGGTTAGGATGCGTCTTTGGGCCACAAAAGGTTATTCTTTACATTTTTCCACCAAATCATTGTCAGATTTTGAGGTTTTAGTCAGAAGGAGATGTTTTAGGGCCTCCTGTCACTTTAACTTCAAAGAAGCTGCTGCTTTCCAGACACCAAAAATCATTAACTTACTGCCAAAAAAACAACTGAATGTTTTCTGTTTTTAAACGCTGTGCCTGTTTTTAGAATCAGTTGAAACACAAACAGAAGTACAAAAAGGTGCAAAATGTAAATTTTGTACAATAACAAAATTTAAGACATCCATTTTGATTGAATTGGAAAGATTTGACGGTCCAGATTTAAAAATATTGGCATATTTTTTTTTAAAACTTTCACTTGAAATTGCTTTAGCAATCCTAGCTGGTGCATCTCTAATTGTAATTATCTGATGATTGCGCTTCCAAAAATAACTGAAAATCATTGAAAGGGAGGAAAGACAGAAAAGTTTTCTTTTGTCTGGATGTTTTCCACAACGATATCAGATACAACAATGAGTCATTCAGTAGTTATGGGTTTATATGTAAACATGAATGTGAACAGTAATAACATCCGCCGTCAAAGAGGGTGAAAATAAAGAAGTTAGGGTAGAAAAATGTCTGCATGTTTCAAGACTTACCTTGAACAACATCAGAGACCCGAAGAAGATGTTCATCAGAGACATGAAGAAGAGGATGGAGAGGCCGGACATCAGAGTGCCTGAGAGCACAGGAAGTGGATTCGGGGTGTGGTTATAATATTCGATCAAAACAATATGGCTTCCAGCAGAGGCGTCCTTTACCTCCCAGGAACAGGTAGCTCCTGCGTTTCGCATAGAGAGCGCTCAGAGTGAAGCAGATGAAAATCACTGAGGTTCCCAGGAAGGCTGTCATGATGATGCTGGAAGGAAACCAACCAGAGCAAGGAGTAAATTCAGCTGTCGAAAGCTCTGGAGGCTAACGGCTAAAGCTTGTTTAGATAATAAACACGCATTAATCTTTCACGTACCTCGGGTTGACCGCGATGACAAAGTCCAGTGTGGGGCCAAGACCGATGCCTGGAGAGGGAGACAGGAGTGTAAACACCAGCATGAACCTTCGCATGATTACAGACCAACTTCCAAATGTACAAATTTAAACTGAAAATAAATCAGTTTACCTGTGAGGAAGGCAAATCCAGCAAGGATTCCCAGTCTCTTCTTTTCTGTCTCAGGGTTGTGGGGTGTCATGGCGAGCCAGAACATCATGGCCAGCGAGCCGATCACAGACAACACGCCACCCTGGAGGGACGGAGCACAGCAAAGTCATCTCACAGCCACGACGTTTGGTTGCAAACGTTTATTTTAAGTGTGTTTAAGTTCCTTTTATCAACTCTGAGAACAGTTTTAACATTAAAACAAATTCAAACACAGTTTAGAAAGTTTTAGGATACAAATCTGAAGACTGTTCAGTCTCTAAACAGGAAGTTACTCATTAACTTCCTGTTTAGAGACTGAACAATTTTTAAAACATGTACACCTCAAAGACATCTGAATGAGCTTTAAAGCAACATTCGAAGTTTAGCGCATGCAAAACACTCTTATTGTGAAGATTAGAAGGAAGTTATGTCTCAGTTTTTCATTTGCGTTGAATCGTTTAACAATATAGCAAAAAAGATCATAAGACTGCTGGACACACAAAGCCTCATTATTATGGCAATTTTCTCAAGTATAAGAAACCATTAACAATAATAAACCTGACAACTTGATAAGTTAACAGAAAAATAATCCAGCTAATAGTTTATCAGGTAAAAGGAAGTAGAGATAGATGGCAGATCAACAAAATATTCTGCATTATCTCCAGCAGTTTGCAACCAGAACACAAAGATCGCTAGCATGTAGCTGTTAACAAATGTCCAGACAAAACATGGCTGCACAGTTGGCTCACTGAAACCATGCTGTGGTAGTTTATAGATCACAAAGAAATAGAAGTTAAATCAGATATAAGGATTTGGACAAGAAAAGCTTCATGTTTACATGTTTTAACAAGACGTATTAAATATAAGAGATGTGCCACCAGCCTCATGTAGGAGCTGATAAACAGAGCACGCGGAATCTTTGGTTTGCTTTCACTTTCTCTGGCAGGTTAAAGTCATCAAATGGAACAAAGAAAGGAAAGAAGACGAGTAGCGACAGAATTTAAAACATCCCCACCCAAACAGGTCTTTCCCTGCATGACAGACTTCATTAGACCTCTGAGGGTTCAGTTTTGCTGCTGATCCATCAGCTGCAGAGGTCGCAGGGAAAGGTTCTGTGGACTGGTACCATCACTTTTTAAACCAAACCAAGTCTACCTTCAGAAAGCAGGCTGCCCATGCGCTTGACATGATACATTTTTCTGGACTATAAATTGAAAAAATAATTATTACGATTTGCTAAAATATTGTTGTTTTGAGACCAATTTCAAGTAATATCTTGATAATGGCATAATAATGAAAGTTTGACCTGTACATCAGAATGGAAATGATCAAACTCATTTTACTTTATCATGCGATTAATTAATTACTTATTGCTTACATGTGCAACCCATATCAGACTTTTCTCTGCAGTTTGAACGGTATGTTGCATGTTATTGGATTGTTGACATGAGATTATGTGTCGTGATTCTACACCAGAAGAATCTGGACGTAAACAATGCCTGAAGCAAGCGATGCCGACACTTTGAATGGAACTAATCAATGGAAACTTGATTTAATCCGTATTTAGGATAAAACTTTGAGTCTTTAATTTTTATTTCTGTAAATAATTTTGGTGGCTCTTCATTCTGACTGTAGAATGAAGAGCCACGCAAAAATAAATTGGATTTTATAAAACTAAATAAAAAATGGAATCAAACATCCAGATCAGCTGTGTGAACATAGCCCAATGTACAGCGGCCTTATCAGTCCAGACCAGCCTCTTCACACACATATCTCAGTGAACCTTGGCTGCCCATAAACGTCTCTCTAAGCAACTTGTTTTAAACTCTTTAGATCACTTTTTTGAAAGACTCGACTTCTGATAAATCACAAAGGACGAACATTTTGAAAATGCTGGATCTCATCACATTCATATGTCATTTAAAGTCATTCAAATCTAACTTATTCCACCCTTGCCAATGTCATTTTAAGGAGTGAAAAAGTAGGGGGTTTTTTAAAGCAAATGAACTGTAATTGGTCATAAGACCATGGCAGAGATGTGGTGGTTGGGGCATAATTTTTGAAAACTTTTGGAAAATTTTATTTCAACAGAATTAGCTCCAATTTGTCTGCTTCTGCTTAACTTTACCATTTAATAGTTCAACCTACTCCTGTTGCAGTTCATTCTGACCTACCTGCAAAAGGCGGGTGACCACGTGAACATATGCGCCGGCTGCAGCCACAAACATACAGGCAGCCAAGCTGGAGTACACATTCTTCAGGTGCACCTGGGTGGAGTGAGATCTGCAAAGAAGATCCCAGAAAAAGAGTCATGAGAGATGGCGACACGAGTTAAAGCATCTGAGCGTCATACACTGAATCGAACGCAAGCTTACATACATTTGGGAGAACCTGAAGAGGGCGTCAATGTTGATGTTGCGGTCAAAGACGTTCATGATGGTATCAGGTGTTCAGGATCTTAAGAGTGTTTTGATCCAACAATGCCTCCTGTGAAACAAAATTAAATTACTGCTTAATTTTATTGACCTTTGATTTTTATTGTATGGCCATAAAACACTGGTTTGTGTAAGAGCACAGATTCAACGATAGTTAAGGACAAGGATTTGCTAACGATTCATTTTGCTGCACATGAATGTTTGCACCTTTTAAAATAAATCATTTCTATCAAAGATATACAAATAATAAGGCTGTCAAATAATCTAGTTTTGTGAGAGGTTGGGCAGTATGATGTGTTATAATAAATATAACTTAAAATAAATACAGATTTTCCTCACTGCCTCTCATCAGAGCTTATAGCCCTTTTTGAGATCTTTACAATTTTAAGCTCTGTTATCGATCTAACAGGCTGAATATAATTTAGCATGCCAAATGTGAACTTACAATTAAATATATCAGCAAACAATAACTGCATTTAAAACAGTTATTTGAAATATTATTAACATTACATGAAAAAAAAGTGTGATTTGACACAGAAATCAGCTTTGATGCTGTAACCTAACCTTTCAAACTTGTAATCTGTAAATATGTATTCAATCCTGGGGCTTTCTGGAAATTTTTTATTCTAAATCAAAATTAATTGTGTTGACATACATAAAAAAAATAGCTAAGAAGTCTATTACAAATTGATTTCTGGTGATCATTTCTTGTTGATCACTAGATCAACAAGAAACGATCTACCATTTAAAAATGGTAGATATTTAAACCATTTTAAATATCTACCATGGTAGATATTTCAGTTCAAATTTAACACCCAATAATACAATACAAACTCAGAGACATTTTCTCAATATAAAAACAACTATTATATTAAATAGTCTACATTTAGAATCAAACACCGACTGGTACTCCATTAAGACAAATTACAACATAATTGCGTAATTTAAACAAGACGTTAAACCACTGGTTAACATCGAATGTCAACGGCTAACTAGCACATATACAAATACACCGAACAAATAAAAGCTGTGTAAACAGACGCTGGAGGTCAGCTTTGTCGTTCAAATTTAAAGGTAACCCAAAAGTTGATTTATAAATACAGACAAAAAAAGCGCTAACGTGGTTATGAATAGCTGTTGTAAAGTCAGCGTTAACTAACGTCGGTAGCCTAGCCCAGCCCGCTAGTTAGCTAGCTAGCTAACGGTTGCTAAATCTGTCAACACAACTCGACGTCTTCGGTATTTTTCACCAGGAAGCCGCTGCTATAACCAGTGGCGATTTTACAGCTTGTATTAAAATACAACCATACAACAAAACACATTGGGGCCAACACACCTACTGGGCTCTGCCTTCCGAAATGTTCGGGAGCTTTCCTGGATCGCTCGCTGCAACAGTTTCTTAACAAACCAGTACGTGTCAGTCAGATCAAGTCAGCCTGCTGATGTCACCATGGAAACACCCAGAAGACTTCATGACATCGAAGTCGGCACTCGATTTGTAGCTTCAGCAAACGACTGGATCCACCTTTGATTTCTGTAGTTCAGCAACTAAACTGATTAGATTGATCAAACCATAGGTAATTATTCCATATTGATTGTAGCTTCTTTAGAAACATGTAGTAATAAATAAAACCTTGAGTTTATTTGTAATAAACAGACAACAACAAAAAAAAAATCTTAATTGGGGTCGCTGTACCCAAAAGTTGTAATTACGTAAGAACAGTTTGCATTTTATGTATTTTAGTTCCAGTAAAAGTTAAAGGTAGCCATCCAAAAAATTACTCAAAAAAAAATGGGTAAAAAGGCTACTTTTAATTACTTATCCAATAACGGATCACAACATCTGACTTAATATTTTATAATGATGCCATCAGACAGAAAAAATACATAGTTCCCACAAATCTGAACTGGAAATAATCCGCATCATTGAGCCGCCATCTTGGTAGGCAAAGCATAGATGAACTTCTGAGACCAACAAAAAGAAAGTATATTGACACTCTTGACCAACAAGAGAAATATATATCAATGAAATAACTATTGTCAGAATATTTAACTTCAGTCAGCTGCAAAGTTCCCAGAATACATAGTTCTTCACATGAGAACAATGTATGACGTAATGTGCAAAGCTTGATATGCTAAAGACCAAAATGAGAAACAATAACATAATCACAAAAATAACAAACCAAGGCAGAAGAAACACATTTCCAATCTTTTCAATGCAAAACTTTTGAAACCAAGGCTTACTTGTAATGTATTTAAATGCTTTATAGTGATAATGTATAGTGTTCACTTGTTCACTGTATCTTTTTGACCTAAGAACAGCAGGCTTGTCAGATGGAATAAGAGTATCACTTAACACAAAGTGATTAGATTTGCATCATTTACAAGAGTAGCAACACTTTCTGAAAATATTACTCATATAAATGTATAAAGTATGATATAGTAAAACAACTTCTATAACTAAATTTCTTCCCAAAAAGTTACTCAAACAAATATGATAGAGTGAAGCTTTGCCCAAAGTGGCATTAAAACTCTGCAATGGCCCTTTAATGAAGCTCCGAATCGGACGCCAACTTCATCCTCGTATGGCTGCAGTGACGTTCGCATTTCGGCGACGTTGTTGCGTTTGGTAAATAAATAATCTGCTTTGTTTTATGTGAACATTGCCTGTGAAAACAAATGTGTAATTTTATAATAGAGCTGCTATTCATTGACGAATCTCTTTGCCACTTCCTGATGCGTTAAACTGGGAAACGTTCACCTAAAATGGCCGTCATGTAATGAGTCGCTTCTTTGTAACAGAGACTGCGAAACGACGTCATGCCTTCATTACTCCACTTAATGTTAAGTCTAATTTTAGTTTTTAGTTTGAACATGAATTAAATATCAGAGGGCTCATATTTTACAGCCAAACATTAGTTTGCCATATAGAAACAAATTAGAGCTATTTATGAATGCACCTTTTATGTTTCATTATGTGTGTAAAAATGCAAATATCACTTTCGTTTTTGAATTTATTTTGCCTACGTTGAGATAAATACGCAGTTTAACTGTATTTTTACCGATACATAATGCTGAATTCAGTTGTTACCCCTAATGTGTCTGAATCCAAAATGATCCGTGGAAGTTTTGGTAATTATTTATTTCTCATTTGAAAACATTATTGACAAAGAAAAAAAAACACAAAAAAACCCAAACAGTTAGGTTATATAATTTTTAAAATGTTTTTATTAAATAAAAATTGTAAAATTTTATTTCAAGGAGAAATTTTGTGATCCAAAAACGATGAGTTAAAATGTTTATTTTCTTTGCATGTTTCAAAACAATCAAAATGTGAATTCTTAGAAGTGTTATAAGATTTAAAAAATAATAACAAAATGAGCAATTTATTTTTAAATTTTGCATCCTAGGTTTTATTTATTTTTTTGCATTTTAAATATGAAACACAAATCAAACCAAAATAAAATAAAAAACTATTGCCATTTATTGTTTTTTTTTTTTTTTTAATTACTGGTTTGTTAAAAAATAAACCATTACAGACAAGAACAGACCAGTAATGATGAACAAAAACAGAATGATTTGTTTAGTTTTGTTTTAAAATTCAAAATACCAAACTGAAATATAACCCATATTTTTATGTTCTTTCCATGTTTAAAATATTAAAAACATAAAATCCCCAGAAAAAAAAGTACAATTTATTTTATTACTTCTAGACAGTCTAATTCTGACTGTAGTAAGAGCTTTTTAATCTGTATGCCTTCAAGATATATATTGTATATAGTCTATTGTCTTTTAATGAACACATTTACAGGCACATTTTGTTAGTGTAAGCTAAGGTGCGAAAAATTTGTAAATATAATAAAGTGGACCGGTTTTTATATCTCTTTGCTAGAGATAAAAAAAAATGTTAACTCATTTAAATACACAAAATAAAATCAAACCAAATTAAAACTGATTGCTATAAAAAACAGGTGATATTTCCATTTAACACTTTGTATTTTACCAATGTTTTGTTCCTTATTACTGATTTCTGGCAAATCTAATCACCAAAACATGCATTAACTGTAAGGTGGATGTAAATATTTCAAGTTGTATCTTAAATGAAAATGAAAAGAACACATACAGTACCAAGGATATAAAATATAACCAAATTTTATTTTAAAATCAAAGTTGGTAGCACCTTTCCCTCTTTTTGTTTTTTAGAGTTTTGGTCAGATCAGGTATAAAAAGTTTCTTTATTTGTATTTTTTGCAACACACAAAAGAATTGAGACTTCTTCAAATACTTTTGGTCATCACAACATACATTTTCATTTTCATATTTGACTCATCAACATGCAGGCAAGATTTGCATCAGACAAACATCGTAAAAACCATCCTACCAAAGAAAACCTCTTAAAATACGACATGAATAGAAAACATGATGAAAGCACAGATTCACGCTTGTTCTGTAAATTGTATTGAACAGGTTGAAGATCATTCCATCAGCAAAAGGTGTTATATAGGCACAGATAAACAGTAAAACACAAGGCCAGCCTCAGTACAGGCAAAGTGGGTCACAATATAAAATGTTGCGCATTAAGAAGTCCTGGACAATTACAAGTTTATTTTGGCCAATAAATATATATAGAAAAAAAAATACTTAGCAATTTCAAAATATCAAATTTGATAGCTTCAAGTGTTGCACTGTAAGTACCAGAGCTGCTGGCATCCCCACCTGTTTGCTCCTGACAGTGTTTTTTCTCACGCTCAGCATGACACCAGGGAGTGTGCAGGCCTCCAAAATCTCTGTTCAGGCGTTTCTCTCTGTCCCTCCGTTTCCAAAAGGCACAGTTTTTACTTTCAGCACTGTCGATATAAAACAAGTGCAAGCTGTTTGTCGTTTGGAAAGAAAGAAAAACACAGTAACAAATGAAGTATTGTCTGAAAACTCTTAACGTTTACGCTCATCCTATGTGCCAGCTTATCCAGTGTAACTGTTTACATCGGACCAAAGATCTTCGCCCGTTTACCCAACTACATCAATTTGAACGTTGATTTTTTTATTGCGTGTTTGGGGAAAAAAAAGTTTGTTTACAGCACAAATGAGTAGAATCCACTTTGATTTGATGTAAATAAGCATACAGCAACATTTACAGTTCCATAAAAAGTATTCGCCCCCTTAAAGACTTCTTCATCTCAGATCTTCATCCTCTGCTGAAACAACTGGTATAATCGTTCAATAATTGATATCTAAATGAAGCCAACACTTGGGAGACTCCACCATCACAGCAGCTGTTATAGCTTTAGAAGGCTGGAATATTAAATAATGTTTATCTTTTACATTATACAGCAGGGGTCCCCAAACTCGGTCCTCGAGGGCCGGCATCCTGCACGTTTTAGTTCTCTCCCTGTTAGTACCAAC
>CAEFZY010065129.1:0-27045 GCA_903066815.1 Brachyrhaphis roseni | reverse complement strand
TGAAAATAAAATTACATTGAACCCTCCTTCTTGTCTGCGTGTCCATAAATATGTTGTGCCCTGGGTGGACGTAACACCTACACCTACAGTGTATTTTCAATTTTCAAACCCAGTCACATAAACTTTGATGCTAACAAGAGGCTAACCTCTAAACCAGGAAGAAAAAGATAGCTTCTGCGTTTTGTTTCTTACAAGTCTTCTTTACATTCCTGAGCCAGCTATCTTTGTGTCCCTGGAGGCAAGTGCCACCAGATCTCACGCAAACACACACACACACACACACACACACACACACACACACACACCCCCTCCACACCTCCACACACACTCAGAGCAGTGGAAGCACAGAGAACTGTCCTGTCCTCTGTCCCCAGTTTCAGAAAGTTGTTGTCAGCAAGCCGCAGGGCCGCTGTGCTGAATTCAGACACGGTGTGTTTATGTTAATGTGTTTTAAAGCGATGATGTCATTTAGCTGCATCATAAATCTCTGTTGCCCAAGTCATCAAACGTCAACATCTTGATTTAATCTTTTCTTTTTTTTGTCCAGTTTTTATCCTGCTTCGGAAATATGGAAAATCAAACTGAATTAAAAAATTTTTTAATTACTGACACTCTAAAGCAGAATATGTTTGATCACATTTCCACATTAGTTAGTGCTCTGGGCTTGCAGATCAAGGCGCGTTGCTTTCTGTGACTCACTGTAGATCAGTCTCGGTTTGCAGCTCCAAATTAACCCAAACTCCAAGACAGAACAGTGCTTCTCGAGTAGAAAGCTTCTTAGAAATAATCAAACTCCATATTAGCCCATACATTTTTAAGAACACATCATTTTTTAATCTTTTTACAAATAAAACTCTGACAAATGTGGTGTAAATTTGTATTCAGCCCCCTTTAATTTGAAACCCCTGAGTGAAATTCTGTGCAACTACCTGCCTCAACAAAACCAAATCCACCTGAGTATAAACGAAGCTTTTCTGGGAAAGCCTAGGCAGTTTGTTAGATAATATCATGACAGCAGAAAGTTGTGCAGAGACGGCATTTATCAAATAAATCTGAAAAACATGGAGAAATCTGCCAATAAGACAGTGACGCCGTTCAAAAGCTGACCTTTTATAGAATTTAGCCGTCAAATGACACAGATGCACGTAAAACAGAATGCGCTAAAAAAAAAAAAACAAATCCAGAATGGAGGTCCAACTTAAAAAACATAGTGTTCATTTGTTCAATGTAATCCAATAAAGTTTATCCAAGTAAATATATTAAGTTCGTTAAGTTGTCAATGCAAAATAAACATAAATAAAATACGTTTACCAAACTTAATTTGATTACATGTAACAAATTAACACTTCTTTTTAAGCTAGAGCTACATTTTGTTTTTTCAGTGTGTGTGGTGAGAAACTAGCGTCACCCAGAGCACAACATCCCTACTGTAAAGCACAGTGGAGGCAATGTCATGCTATGGGAATGTTTTCTTCTTCTTTTTTTTTTTAAGATCAACGGGAGGATAGATGAAGCTAAACACCAGGTAGTCAAGCTGTAAGTGGGCAAAGAATAAGTAAGTAGTTTTCAACTGCATAGCACATAAATTATTTGAAATAAATCCTGTTGTTAGTTTATTTAGTTTTGGAGAACTTTGTACCTGAAGATAACGACGTAAGAAACAATATTAAAATTAATTCAAGACTGTAAATGCTGTAGAAATCACAATTTTATTTGAACATCCAATGAATTCCCTCACACCAGATGCTCTCGCTATGAATGACTATATTCGCTCCCGGCACATGAGCTGCTGTGTCAACAGTACAGTTCATTAGAACAGCAGCCATGTTGCGTCAGCAACACCTGCAGAGCAGTGCAAGCTCATGGAAATTACATAACAAAACAGAAGCCTAATATTTCAGTGTCAGAGTCCCAAATGCATTCCTTGCTGAAGAATGCAAAAATAATAATTTATTTATTTTTTTTATTTTAAACCCTTTAAATGAAACCAGAAGTGAGGACAGAACTCAGAAAAACAAAACGAGGAAACACAAGGATCAACTGTAACCAATTTTCAACTGGAGACATAAACATTCAAAAAAATAAAGGAGCAAAAGAAATTGATCTTCAACCACTAAACACTGTCTGCTTTGGCCCGTCGCAAACGCCGCCGCGGCTTCGCGTGTTAGTTATGGGTCTCGTCGCAGAGCCCTGTGTCATACTCGCTGCCCTAATGAATAGGAGCACATCTCTGGTTAAGTGAGAAGATGTGTGGGCACAGCCGCCATCACTCCTGGTTTGTAAACTGCTAAGGGTGCCTGGGCTTCCTGCCAGCGGCGGCATGCTGTCGAAGCAGCAGGAGGGCATCAAGACTTGTTAAAGCCAGCTGCTGTTTGTAGAACTAAAACTCACAGAAACAAAGTAAACAAGGAGACGTGTTTTGGGGTTTTTTCCAGGGGCTTTCTGGATGAGACGAATCGTCTAAATGTGACGAAAAGTTACGAGTCAGCAGGTATGCTTAACAGAAAGCAAAAATAGTCGCTTACGTTTACTTTTTTTACGCGGCCCTGGCATGTCTCGAACAGGGTGGCTATCTTGTAAAGAGGCAGCGTGTCGCAAAGTGCTGCTTGAACTCCACCACGAGCTAAAACTGAGATTAACTTGTCCAACACAATGTGAATAATATTGTTTTTCTCCACACAGGCTGCTCTGAAAAAGTAACCGAGTATGGGTCAGAATGGTTCTAAAATCAGCTTCACATGGAAATGTCCTATTCTGTGTTTTTCTACCACTGAAAACAGTTCTGACGATTTGCAAATGGCACCTCACCACAGCACAATAAACACCTGCGCCTCAGTGGCTAGTTTACGATCATGACTATCAATCAACTGCAGCTGGCAGAGCAAATTTCCCACCACACTAAAATTTCTACTATGAGACGGTTTTAATCTTTGGGCGTCATGAGCTGACTGGAAAACCCAGCATCCTCCTTCAACGAGGTACCATGACTTTCTCTAGCTCGACTGGAGCAAAACTGAATTTATTATCTTTGAAGCTAAAGAGAAACAATCTAGAGTCGGCACACAACTTCAGTTATTGCAGATAGAAACCAGTGACCAGGCCTGCAATCTGGGTTTGGTGACGGATTCCGACATGAACCTTCAAGCATCACATGAAAACAGTTACAAAGTCGGCCTTCTATCACGTCAAGAACATTTCCAGGATTAGAGGACGAATGTTCCAGCAAGATCTAGAGAAACTCATCCACACCCTTATCTTTAGTCGTATTGATTACTGCAACAGCGTCTTCACAGGGCTGCGTAAAAAATTTACACAGCTGCAGATGACAATAGATTGTGACCAAGGACTTCCGGATCTTTCAGCGCACAATAGCCGAGCGGCAAATGGAGAAAAGTAAGTCTATGATTCCCAATGTTATGAGTCAAATGGTGCACTTTGAAATGAAAACAAAAGATTTGCCTAACTGAGTCTGTTTACCTTCACGTGGGAGCTGGAGAAGGATGGTTATTGCTGCAGTTTATCCTCTTTGGTGTAATGATGCGTCCTGCACACAGGATGAGGCGATGCGCAATGCTGGGCTCACGAGAACAAGAGATCAGATTTTACCAACTCTGAGTGATGCTATAGGCTTTTTGCAATTGGTAGAAAAAGAAAGTCCCAGTGTGAAAAGAGCATGAGTCATAAAAATGATCTAAGGGGCACGATGAAGCAGGTTGATGAAATGTTTTTATTATAGATGGCAACGTAAATAAAACTGGTTGTTTTCATCTGTGGCTGTGACAAAGATTATTAGTTTTAGGTAAAAGTGAAGAATCCACCTTCCCTTTCTCGGTTGTTTTCAGAAACAAAGTTGTGTTTTCACAAACTTTGTATTAAAATGATTGATATTCCAGCGTTGACTCATCCAAATATTGAACTTATGCTACTACAAATATATATATATATATATATATATATATATATATATATATATATAAAAGCAACATTTAAAATGATTACTTTTTGTGGTTCCAAAAGCAAAAAGACATGCTTTATGAACCTCCAGGATGATTTTAAAGAATCTCTGTTCAGTGCACAACCAGTTCTGGTGTTAATTCTTTTCTTTATTTTAGATTTGAAACGATTGATATAATATAATGCCATCTAGATTCATCAAAACAAAAGACACGAAACTCTTTAGCTGATGCTAACTTTAGCAGTTAATGGTTAACCGGTGTTTGAAATGCTCCCACGCTAACACTTAACATAAAAGAGGTTATTATGTATTTTCTAGGCAAACTGTCATTTTATACCACCATAAAGTAAAAATTTTACTTTCAGTTATTATAAAAATGCAGGACGTGTCAAATATAACGTAAAAGAAAATTGACCTAAATTGGCCCGTCTCTTTAAGAAGTTCATATTCTTTCCAACACTCCCCCTTCATCGCATCATTACAACAACGCTTCTCCATGATGCCGTTTAAAACTGTTTTTATTAGCATTTAACTGAGACATAGTTAGTATGATAAACTGGAGAACAGAATACAGAGCTCAAAAAAGTCAATTTTTCAAAACACCCACCCTTTAAAAGTGGTGGAGAGTCATCAGTGTTTTTGTAACAGAGCGTCTCAATATGGAAGCAGCGTATTCATTACTTCTGCTTACACTTCAAAATAAGAGTCTCAAACATTGACAGGATGCCAAGCCAAAAGCACTCATGTTCACACAAGTAGCTTAGACTTATTCACCAGGAAAAGTCGCCTGACTGACAGTAACTAGACGTTGCATCATGAGTCAGACTTCAAGTTGAGGAGAAATGTCCTAGCTTTTTAATATTGCTAGAGGTCATGCCATGGTAAATGCTCTTTTTCTTTATTCAGGATGTTACCATGTTGACACAATATCTTTCGCTCTGGAGTAAAGCACACAGGACTCTGATGAGGAAGAGAACCTCGCAAATGACTCATTTGCAATTTATTCTAAATGAGACCACAACTCACAAGATCCAAAGTGCAGATTGAAAACCATAAACTCACACCTGAGTGAAGTTGTCCCCCCCACCTTCTTCACATCAGACAAAATTGGTGTCAAACATTTGTGCTGGTTTGTGCACAAAAAATTTTAGTTTGTGCTGCTATCATTTTAAAGGTATAAAGAAATGTTTCTAGAGGTCATCAAAGGTCAACAGGCCTCCCCCCCACCTTCTTCAAATCAAACAAAATGGGTGTGAATCAACTCGACTCCGTTTGTGCAGCAAAAATTTTCGTTTGTGCTGCTATCATTCTAAAGATATTAAGAAGGTGGGGGGGCTGGTTGACCTTTTGACCTTTAATATTTCATTAATATCTTCAAAGCCAAAGCAGCACAAACCAGCACAAACGGAGTCGAGTTGATTGACACCCATTTTGTTTGATTTGAGGAAGGTGGGGGGGTCGGTTAACCTTTGATGACCTCTATAAACGTTTCTTTATATCTTTAAAATGATAGCAGCACAAACGAAAATTTTTGCTGCACAAACCAGCAGAAACGTAGCACAAATGTTTGACACCTATTTTGTCTGATTGGAAGAAGGTGCCCATTGGATAATGTACAAATGGCTCTGCTTGCAACCAAACAAGAACTGCTACCTGACCTCTGTAGGACAGAAAGATGCATACTTTGATTCTGCAAGACAAACAGTCTCACTCTGAACATCGACAAACTCAGAAAAATTGCTCTCTCAATAGTCCGTCGAGAAGAGTTGGGACTATAAAGAGAGAGAGAGAGTCTCTCTTTATAGAGAGTCTACAGTTTCTCTCTATAGACTCCTAACACTTCTTGATGGACTATAGAGAGAACATGCAGGATCTGATGTCAAGCACAAAGATGGAATATGTCACAACTAATGTCTACACTGGAGCCATAAAACTTTGATATTTTTCTGTTTTGAGGCTTTAAGCCCCAGCACAAAATGGCACATCTACCAGAAACCGTCTTTACAACCACTACACCCAGTAGGAAAGAGCTAAAATGGTTACCGTTTACAGGAAGATGTCGCTTCAACTGCAGCTTTGTGCCGACGTGACAAAAGTATTCATGTTCTACACATAAAAAAAATGACAGCACTTTTAGAGCAATGGCAAAAAGAAGACCTTTTTCACGCCTTTATTAAAAAATGTGTCCATTTTACTTTGTGTTCCTCCATACCAACTACAGACATGATCGCATTACCTGAGCGCGCCAAATACACACTGTTCTGAATTTTATTAAAACTGGCATAAAGTTTTTATCTTCCAAAAACTCTTTTTCTCTTTTGCCTGAAGTCTAAAAGCCATTAGAGTGAGCCACAGGAAAAGCATGCTTCTCCTGTTGTCTGCTCACAGTTTCCAGAGAGCATCATAATTCATTCGTACCAAAATGAGAAGTGAGAGAGGCGTGCGGAAAATGAGAGAGCAGCATGAATCTAAATAACACACACAGAGGCCCAGTCTGACCCCTTGGTAATTGCCAGCGCCGGCGCACTGATGTGACAAAAGTATTCATCTATCTGTCTTGATCATCCGGCCAGATGTTCTTGAACCCAACAACCCGGTGTAGGTTAATCAGATAAATAAAACCCCGAGAGTTACGTTCAAAACGAACTTGGTGCTGCTGAGAGGAGGCAGGCAGCTCTGCGCTTTGTTACAGTCTAAGAAGCTACAGAGACAACATGAGAAGCTGGGAGCTTTCTCCGTTCTTGATGATATTTCTTTAAGTTTTTTGTTTAGTGAGGAGCAAGACGTATTTCTTTACGTATGGATTGTTATATATGAACATAAACATGGACGCATGCTAAACTTATCTGATGCTACATTCCCAAACTCCATCTAAATACGTTCAAATTCAATAGATTGTGATATTGCTGAAAAACTTTTATTTCTTCAACTCAGTTCAATAAGTGAAATACACTTACATAGATTATTCTTAGAGGGACTGTTTTCAAGCATTCTTTTTTTTTGGGGGGGGGGATTATAATGATTTTCTGCTAACAGCTAATGAAAACACGACATTTCAGATCAGGATGTTGAATCAGACCAATAAAAACATAAAATACAGAAATATTGGTTAAATAAAAAAACATATTTAATACCTGCTTGAAAGATTGCTGTGTTCAAAAGGTATTTTTAATTTGACAAACAAACTTCATTGGAAGTTTGTACATGACCATGTATTTCTCTCGCCTCATATAAACAGGTTATCTGTCCATCTGTATATGTTTAGAGGACATGACCACAAATACACCATCACGCCACCATGCTATAACTTTGCTTCTCGGCAGCAGGTCCAGTAACTCCAGTAAAGGTAGAGTACAAAATGAATTAAAAATATAGAGAAAACCCCCAGGATCATTTCCTTCCATCTGCAAGAGAAGTACGACCATGGCGACCATTTGTTTTCCAGCAAAACAGTGAATTGAAGCGTCCAGATAAACCTACGTGTGTCGAAATGGTTTGAAGACGACAACGTTGAAGTTCTGAAGTGTCCCAGTCAAAGTGCAGGTCTCAGTCCGACAGAATTTGTAGCAGGACGTGGAAAGGGCTGTTCACGGTTGATCCACAATCGATCCAACACAGCTTGAACAGTTTTGGCAAAGAAGAATGAAGTAAAAGTAATTGAAACCTGTTAGGATTTTGGTGCCGCTGCAACATCCAAAACAAGCTTGACAAATCTGTCAAGTTGTTCCTAATCCATCTCCATCTCTGCAGCAGGGAGAGCGAGGTTTGCCAATGTTTTGGCCATTTAGTGAAACACTATATGTTGAGAACCACTACTGGGACCTGAGCCACAGTTTTACAAAAGGAGCAGAAGCTGATCGTGGGGTCTGATGAATGGGGCCGCCGGCCAAGACTAGTGAGAGCAATCGGCTGTGAGCCGGGGCGGCGCATTCCCTCTGAAATCAGACGTCCAGCGGCTGATTTAAGTGCAGCTGCAAACTGTCTCAAAGTATCCGTGGATTGAGAAGATCCCGGGCAGAACGAGGGGTTTGTTTCTCCAAGGCCTGAATAAGACGGCCATCCATAAGATGGTCATCTTATTGATCGCTGGTGCCGTGGCTGAAATACAAATTCACCTAATCTAAGTGTTTACATCATCCACGATTTTTAATGATTTGGAAACTTATTCACCCATCACCCACAACACCACAATTGCGAATTTGTGTTTTTTTCCCCCTACGTTATTAGAATATTGAAAAGGTTTTGCGCACATTTGTAAAAGAAACGCAGCTTGCACTCTAAACTCTTAACATATAACAGGGCTGAGAGGAAAAAAAGCTTCTCTCTCTACTCACACACTATGCAACATGGTGCCTGAACCAAGGCTCCTTTCAGCTGCTGTGTTATGGAGGGATGGGAGGGAAAGTGCAGTGATGTGGAGTCTTTAACAGAGGGGTTAGCAAAGTGAGATCCAGGTGCAAAGCAGGGTGCTGCAGCGAAGCTTTGAGGCTGTTTCCATCTATCACAGTCAGACTAAGGTGTGTGTGCAACTGTATTTGCAACATAAATATAACAGGTGGCATTTATGACGTGAATACCAGAGTCCTCAATCATCTAATCCCAACTCCGTAAATATCAGCCTCTCTGCGTCAGTGTGAATGTTGGAATGAGAGTGCGCGCTTGGCTGCTTATCTCCGTCATGCAGATGTTTGGCCCCTGGTCTTCCATCACTCTGCTTCCTTGTTAACAGGCTGCAAGCCAGCCAGAGTGTCACATATGACGCATACTGCCGACCGGCTCCTCTTCTCCCCCTTCTGGTACGAACCACTTGTTTGAAGTTACGGTACTTCCCCGACGCATTTACACCGCAAGAAGAAAAAAAAATTAAATAAAACGCTGACGCAAATATTTTGCTTCTCATCAGCCGGGTGTAGAGGATTGATTTTCAGGCGACACACAGGTGAATATCATTTCCTCTTTGGCCTAAAAAAAAAATAAAATAAAAAATAAATAAATAAATAAATATATACCCCGGCTTTAATCCACCAAGTCGGAGAAGTAATAGATTTTCTTTTTCATAATAAATAATTTACATGATCGCATTTTTTTTTTTTTTTTAAAGAAAAGAACTTATTTCCACTTTCCTCTTTCCGGTGAGAAGACGGTGACTTGCGGGGCTCCAAGAGCCGACCGTGTCTGTTTCTGCCAGGACATTAATCACTGTCACGCTCCTCTTCTACTCTTTCCGTGTCTCCCTGAGTCTGAAATAGACCCACCGCCTCGCCTCGGCCCCACACCCCGCTCCGCTCCGCCCCGGCAGAGAACTACCTTCATCGCCATAGCAACCAAAGCCAACCCGAGCGGAGCTGTGGAGGTAGCGGGGCACAAAAGATGTGTTAACAATCGAACTCTTGCCGCTTGAGGACGCAGGACGCGACGCGTCATCGCTCCCGTTGCGCGCCGTCGGACCTGCTTGTCAGACTTGTCAGTCGTGAAAGATAGCACAATCTTTGCACATTGGACTCCCAGCTGATCCCCGCGATGTCAAAAAAAAAAAAAAAAAGTCAAAGTTCCTATTCTTAAGCCTCCACACTCAGACATTAGGTTGGATTTATATTTTCAATATGTTCTCAATGTGTACTCCCCCATTGAGCTGGTAATTAAGGCCATTCTTACAGCGGCCTGGGCTACGACTCTCAAGACCAAAAATGAGCCTCTTAACGTGTAACATGGATCACAAATCCGCCATTTTGGCAAAGGAAGAGCCGAATCCCCCACCTGTTCTTTGGCTCAACACCAAGAGCGTTCTGGCAAGAGGCAGAGGAAAAAGGTCACCCGTGCAGCGGAGCAATACCTCCCAAAAGTCTGGGTCAAATCAAAGAAAAGAGAGCAGACAATAAATAATAAGCCAGTTTGATTCTGTGAGAAATGCTGAGATGCTTTTCTTTATCATTATTTTGACATCTGATACGGGGAGCTGCGTCTTTAGCTGTCACACAAAATAATATCTGTTCTCCGTTATTGCTTCTGTTCTGTCACTGGAATAGAATGTTGTCATTTTGAGTGTCAGCAAGAGATATTTATATATTTCATCTGAATGTCTCTGAACCAAAAGAACCCCATCTCGGTCCTGGCACATTTCTTCCCTTTGTTATGCTGCGGATATGAAAGGCTGTATTTTCACCCATTAAGATCTAAAGCGCCCTATAAAAGCATTCTAAAGACTTTTCTGTGTCTGAAAATACCCCCTACTAATGGAATGAGTCTGAAAAAAATCCTGACAGAATTGTCACCCTGAGCCTTTATTTCTACGCCCCGTGATGCAAACAAAAACACAGATGGGATTTCAAGTCGTTTCCTTTTACTGAAGGCACAGCTAAAGCTTTGATTCGTTCGGACGATGACGTACGTGTCAAAAACCCACTTTTAAAATCACATTGCAGGATGACAGAACCTGCCGCCGGGGCGGGGCGACGTGAGGAGTGGTTGTGATTTCGTTCCGTCAGAAACCATCTCTAATTACATGCTTGTTTTGTTTCTTAAATATGCAAAAACACATAAGAGTCGCAGAATTTGCTGGGAAGACGCGCACGTGCTGTCTTTCCAGCAAACGTCGACGTCATGTGTGAAGTGTCGCCAAACTGGTGGCGTAACCTTCCCTGTGTTATCCACATTTTTGCGCCACACCTTTGTTGTTCAGTTTCGAGGAGTTATTAGACATGGTTGCAAAACCTGATACTGCTGCTGCGCAAGTTGCTAGGCAACCAAAGAGTGAGTGGGTTAATGCCATCCACCTTGTGTAGCTCGCTGTTAGAGGTTGAGCAGCGCAAGGTTTTCTTCTGCCTACACCTCCCAGAATGCTGTGCAGTTCTTGCTCGGAGTTCAGTGAATATTGTCTGTCAGATGTATTATCTATTGATATTGATCACATGTTATTGATTTGTCTCTTATTTTGACTCTAGTGTGGGTATATATGTACCAAGCAGTATGTTGGGTTTTTTTGGTTGTTTAGCCAAAGTGGCGCCCATTAGCTTTTAGTCTTTCTGATTTTAGTTTAGAGAAATTATGTTACATATATAAATAGTCTGTAAACACAGTTGTAGCTGTTAGCAAGAGGTGAAAAGAGTCCAAGTCGGCAGAAGGAAAAAAACTGATTCTACGTTTTCTGAGCTCCAAGTTGCACCTGGCGAATGCCAAGGTCATCCAGGAACACTGATTTTGTTCGGCTGTACAGTTTTACCTTTATTAGCTTTTATCTTTTGTATTTAACTTGTTTTACGTTGGTGCACAGCTCCTTGGTCCTACCGCCGGTGTTGTTTTCAGTGCGCTCTATATATAAATCGACTTTGACAGAAAGGACAGAGGTCAGGGGCGTCCTGTAAATGCCGTCACTCTGTTGAAAAATAAAAACGATTGATTAAAATCACAATGAAGTCTGTCGGGAGAGAAAGCAACCGCAGAAAATGAATTTCTCTTCTAAACGCAGACAAAACGGCCATCTTTTCTCAAATTGTAACCAAGATAAAAACACAAGACACACAACAGTAGTCAAAGCAGCCAGGTTAATTTCCCGCTGTTATTGTGTCTTATGCACTTGCAGCTGCTCTGCTGCAGCTTCCCTTCGTGGATCTCAGTTAAATCTGTGTAAATTCTGAATTAATGCCGCTGTAATCCTCCTCCTCGCTATCCCGACCGCAGGTTGTCATTCTGCTGTAATTCTGACCTCTGGGCCTGTATTCACTTCACTCTGACAAGACGACCTCAGGCCAAGGTTCAGCTGTTTCCATATCAATTTCTGCATAATTTCATTCTGTTCCTCTCCTTTCTTTTTTTTTTCTTCCAAATCCAAGAGCTGTACACCAGGGGCAAACATACTAAGAAGAGATACGTTGTTAAAAAAATTAGAGTTTTGAAAGGAAAACAATTGCACTCAACTGAATCACACAAATTGCTACTAAAGAGTTTCAGAAAATATGCTCGTTTTTACAGAGCGGTCCCTGTTAACACGCTGCCAAGTGCACACAGTCAGAAGAGTGAACACAGCAGTGAGCATAAGCTCATAAATAGTTCTTGTGAAAACAGTGCGGTAACCGAGAGATGTAATTATGCGCAACTTGCACTCCTTGAGATGCAAGGTTAGTCCTTTCATAAGACGAACAGGAGAGAACATTTCCAGGTTCTTTGTTTTTCACCGGGCAAAAAAGGAGAATACGAGAAGACGACGACAATAACTGTTACAGTCACAGAGCAGTACTGTGCATTTGAAATTGTTGGTATTATGTTTGGCTCTGACTAGCTTGTGAAAGTCATGCATTTTCCAAATCTTACATTCTTTGTGAATTATATGATGGCTGAGAGCAATTCATTGATTGTTAAAGAAGAGTTAGCTTAGTCAGCGTAGTTTCTCACAAATACTCCTTATAATTTAGAGCAGGGGTGCCCAAAGTCGGTCCTGGAGGGCCGGCATCCTGCATGTTTTAGTTCTCTCCCTGGTGGTAGTAACAACCTTTTCAGCATGTCAATGTTCTAATTAGACCTTCTAATGAGCCATCATTTGATCCAAGTGCGTTAAACTAGGGAGAGAACTAAAACACACAGGATGCCGGCTCTCCAGGACCAGTTCATATTTTCAGGACTGTGGGAGGAAGTCGGAGTATCTGGAGAGAACCCACATTAGCACAGGGAGAACGAGCAAACTCCACATAGAAAGACCCCAGGTTTTGATTTGAGCCCAGCACCATCTTACTGTAAGACAACAGTGCTAGCAACTGTTACATTGTGCAAAAATTATGCATTCCAAGCATTATGTACTTGCATTTTTGGATGCTAATGTAAGATTTAGCCAGCTGGACAGAGTCTGACAGCAGCAGATGCTCACATGTACGCCAGTTCCCAAAATGCTAAAGGTCACAGAGTGTTGGAAACAGATGAGAAAGAGGAAAACAGACATTATCACGTGACTGATTTCTTTTATTAACTTAAACGCAATCTCAAGATTTTCTAACATCGTGCCGGCCTATTTTCCCCGTAACATTGTGCGGAAACATCTTCTCAAACATCAAGAAAACGACAGGAATGGAGAGTAAAAAAAACGAGTGAATCTCAGGTACTTAAACTTAAACTGACAGTTCGTCATCGGCTATTTGTACATTTTTCTGCTGTGTTATTCTCCAAGTCAAAATCTGGGTGAGGTGCAACTGCTCTGAAGCACATTGAGTGTAGAATCATTCGAAAAATGTTACTAATCCAAACCTTGGCATGTGGCTGTCCAATTATATGTGTTACAGGAATGGAGAGGAGAGGCCAGCTGCCTGATTTTGATAACCGCTACTACCCAAGCCTATCAATAAACTACAGTTTCCAAGACCACACGTATTCACAGCTGTAAACACAGACATTCAAATAAACAGCCACATTCACCAGAACCAGACTGTTGACCGGCAGAGATCCATGTGCTGCGCTGCTCTCTAATGAGCCAGCTATGTCACCAGAGGCAGCTAATCACAATCTGACTCTGGAAACAACAGCCAGGCTGACGAAACCTTAGCACATCGGCAACCCTTCTCAAATTTGTCTAATAGCCTTCGAAACCTCTTGCACTGACGCAACCCCAAACATAATGTTCAGTGCTTTATAGCAGGATGACGGATAAAGACCTCTGCTTATTTTCAGAGCATGAATTCATAACTGGATAAGTGCCCCAGGAGTTTCGAGTGTACCTGCCTCCAATCCCGGTTTGAAGGGCTTACAACAAACCTATTATTACAAACTGAGTGATTCTGTGCGGAAGAGACAGGGCCATTTCAGAGAACGTCGGTGGTTAAATTAAACCCTATTCCACAAGGAGATCTTTTTTTCTTCTTCTTCTTAAAGTAGCATACAGAACCGTTACAAGGCAGCAAATCCTTGAGAAGAATGCTTGAGGATTCAATGCAACCGTACAACATCAGTCATTTTCCTATTAATGTTGAATGTACTAAAGGAAAACTACGTAAAAGCAGTCCTTTCTTGTGATTCTGAAAATTACATTAGCTGTCCACTTGTGACCACGTGGATACTCTTTACTTGGACATAACCTACCAATTCCCTGAAAAACATATGCATGTATAAATAAATCAATGAGGAACAACAAAATACTGTTTCCAGACCTGAATAAGATTACTATGGGAAATTTGGCAGTAGAGTTTCAAAAGGCTCTTTTTGTCGCCTACAGTAAATGAGGGGAATGCGTTTTGACACAACTGTGCTCCCCGTTCAAATAAAATTTAGTCTCAGAAACAACATTAAAGCTGTTCTGGCAGCTCCGAATTAAAAATTTAAGGATTCCTTGACGTTTTATAGTGAAAAGGTAATCCCTCTGGCAGTAATAATCACAAGACTAATATGGATTCATGGTATAAATAAAACCCGCACTCATCACCTCTGAAAACATCTATGGTCATTTTCCTTTATTAATGTCTATGATTAAGTATTGATTGATTTAGTTGGGTAGAACGATGGCGCAGATGATCAGGAATGGATGGGTTTTTGCTTGGCTGAAACCCATCCATTCAGCCAAGGTGAATGTTAGTCTAAAACACAAAAAATCGGATTGTTTTCCATCTGTGAACACACCGCATCAAGCCTCCTAACCCCAAATCACATTGGTAAACCTGTCGTGATGAGATAAGTGGGGGTTTAAATCGCCTTAAAATGTTGCACAACTTAAGTCATCCTGCAATGACATGTGGGAACACAAGATAACAGGAAAGAAGGAGAATGTTCCAGTGTTCTGTTGTATATATCATGTTATTATTTAATCTATCCAAGATTATTCAGAAGCCTTACATTTGGTTACATATTTAGCTCCTGATGGAAGAGAGGTCTTTAGAGTTACAACCACAAGGAGTCATAGTTAACTAGAACTTATGTTAGCTTTTACTGGATCTCAACCCAACTTTACACCTGTGGTAGATTATGGACAGGCATTTTAGACAGACCTACCCAAGCCTACACTGGTTTCTAGAATCAGTGTCAAGATCCAGATAAGCTGTTTTGGCATCCCATCGTCACTCTGTTGGTTCCTTGCTTTTGTGCTGTTTGTCTTATTAGCGTTCTGAAGATATGTCACCATTAGGACAAATGAAAATGCCTTTGTATCAATCCAACTTATTGATACGAGAAATTGCTCTATTTAAGTCTTTGTAATCCAGCCTTGAAAACCAAAGAAATCAACCTTCTTCAACATGGCAATTGTTGATTCTCAGTAGATGCTTATCTTCCTTAAATATCCTCAGTGACTTCTAACGTGACAAAAAGCACTCCGATGTCTTTAAAACTATCTATTAGCCCATAGAGCTAAAAGAAACCCGCAGTAAAGGGGTATTCTAGCAGCGGAACGAGAACAATGTTCCCACCGTCCCCACAATGAGCACAACACCCATCTTCCAACCCAATCCTCCGGGTCACATCAAGCTTTGAATAAGTTCCCTTCCTAAAGCTTCTGGGGGTTTCAGCCGTGCATCCAGAGCATCAATGAAAACAGTGTGTACCCCCAGCCGCCCCCACCGCCACCCCTACAATGGCCAAATCAACTGTGGGAGCACTTTCTTTTCCTTTCGCCCTTCTTTTATTCTCATCCTGCTCAGACCATGCCAAGGTTCAACAGAGGAGGGACGGCAGAAGGAAAAAAATAAAAAAGGCACATGCCTTCACGTCCGCTTCGCATGCACACAAAGGGGTAAAAAAAAATCCTCAGATTGCTCAGACATGCACGCATGCGTACATGCACGTGTGCGCACCTTGAATAAAAACGAGAGACAGAAATCACTGAAATGATTAAGTTCAAGTTAAAGGATGCCCTTCTGCAAATAATTGTCCAAAATTTCTCACTAGGGTTTTGCTTGTTCGGACACTAAAATCATCTGTATATGAAAGAGGATGCCCTGCAATTTGGCTTCAAATTGCAGGGCTCTCCAAAGACTCTGACGTCTTTGGAGTTTTTTATGTCCTCCCTATTCAGACAGAAACTACTGTTGCATAAATTTGCAAGTTTAAAAGGCTCAACCCAGCTTGTTTTATGCCCTAAGTAGTGCATTCTACTCTAGCCTATACCTTTTCTTTGTGTAGCTGCGCGGATGACGACCAAGGATAAATAGAAGTGAAACAAACAGGATGATGTCGACGCGACAAATTGAGACTGCTGGGTCGGATCAAGCGTTAATTAGCGGCGTTGCAGACAGAATGCGGGAACGCTCGCTTCTATATCAGATTTCACAGACAGCGAGGTTGTGTGTCAGAGCAGAGAAAGGCCAGGTTACAGACAGAGGGAGGCCTGTGAGTGAAGGCCTCTGCATTCAGGAACAATGAGATCCTGGGAGACTGACAGGACTCAGACAGACAGGGTGGAATTATTCATTTCAACGCTCCGGCTCAGACCACCGGCTTCCCGCTTTAATTGTCCGCTAATTACGAGCTGCACTTTCTCCCTCAGTGCCCAAAGATCACGCACGCATTTTCATCTGGTTGTTGTTAAG
Source organism: Brachyrhaphis roseni (assembly GCA_903066815.1). Taxonomy (NCBI): domain Eukaryota; kingdom Metazoa; phylum Chordata; class Actinopteri; order Cyprinodontiformes; family Poeciliidae; genus Brachyrhaphis; species Brachyrhaphis roseni. The sequence goes on along the minus strand of CAEFZY010065129.1, from coordinate 10,596 downwards.
CCTGCAAGTTCTCTACTGACAGCAAAACTGGCCACGGGCCGCTACGAAATGCAGCAAAATAAAACAGCTAAGCCGAATCCAAGAGCGAAATTCCTCACTGGGAAACAGCCGAGGAGTGATTTCATTTTGAATAAAGTGAGGGGAGCTCAGGTACAGGACCTCAATCAGGTTTTGGAGTGCGTGCGAATTGAAAATGGCGACATTTGTGTCACCTCTGTGGGACAACATAATAACATTCAGGTGACGCAGCTCTGCATTCCCGCTGTAAAGAACAGGAGGATATTGAGGTGAAAAGCTGCCGTCTCAAATCATAGCGCCCGAAGCTATAATTTCAGATCTGGTGTCATATTTACATAAGAGTGAGCAACACACCGTTCGATGTTGTCCTGAATACACAAGGCATCTTTCAAGAGAAGTGGGTCTTCCTTCTACGTAAAGGCCTGAAACGAAAGAGGAGGACGTCTACATCGTAACTAATTACCAACCTCCTTGGGGAAAACCACACTAAAGTGCTAAAAGACAAAAAAGTATTCACATCCATAAGGTTTTCCACGTGTCACAACAGAAGAGAAAAGCTTAAAGCAGGGTTTGATAATGAATAACTCTTCTAAGCTTCAGACATTTCATCGACCTTTGTTCAAGACATGAGTCTTGTCTTGCACAACTGAGTCTCACCATCGTCTTCCTATGCTATTCCAGTCGATTCAAATCGCGCTTACACTTTCATCTGTGCTTTCTCCTATTCACTTGGATTCCTCCAGTAAAATATGAACAGAAGGAGAAGATGTAAACAATAACGTCGATTTTGTGTGCTGTTTTTGAACTGTAGTTTGCCTGTGGTTTTAGTAATACTGGCAGTGGAAGTGAATGGAGCCATTCAGTCCGTGTTGGCCACGCTTACAAATTCTGGATTAACATTAATAGCTGTCTTTTTCGGCTCTGCACTTCTGTCTTTGCAGTGGAGGATGGTTGTTTACAATTTCTGGTAAGATTCATTGGGTCAAACTACATACGTCATGGTCAAATGTTAGTGATTGGGTAAAATGTAAAACCTAAATAGAGTCCAGACATCCAGCAAGCAATCATTTCTCAATAGTCAAGAGCCCGGACCCTCCGTGCAAAGCAAATAGCATTGGACCAGGGGCCGGCTGTTGCCAGCCTAGGCCTGACATCTTGGCAAAACATGGCCGTCCACCTAACCCAGGAAGTTGAGTAGGGAGAGCATTAATCAAATATTAATCAAATGTAGCCATGTGGTCCATGGTAACTATTGAGATCCATTGCTCAAGTGGTAAAACATCTGTCCTCCACAAATCTGCCTTCTATCACAGAAAACTAACACAGTACATCACCTTGAACACACAATTCCCACTACAAAAATGGTGGAGGGGACTCTTTTCTTTCAGCAGGCACAAGGAACCTAATCAGAGTGAGCCTAGCCATCGTCTTCCTATACGAAATACCATTCGATTCCCAGCTCCCTTCAGTGTGTCCTCCGGGATTTCTTCTATTGAACTCCATTTCTATATAGGGTTGTAATTTGGCAATGACAGGGAAAAGAAGTAACAAAGTCATTCAGTCTGTGTTGGCGGACTGAATGACCTACAAATGCTGAGCAATTAAAGTCGGAGCAAGAGAAATGTATGAGTGATTTTATTGCTGACAAAGGTGTTATGGGGCAACTCCCTGCGCGGTTGTTTACATTTCCGTTAGCAATGGGGTAAAATGTAAAACTTCGACACCTCAAGCAAATAATTGTTTCTCAATAGACAGGGGTCCAGACCCTCTGCATGAAGTAAAGCATAGGAAAGGGGCTGGTTTTTACTAGGCTGGGTCCGTTGATGGAAAGAAGCTTGGTACTAACTAAGACAAGGCAATCCTGGAGCAGAACCTGTTACATGTGATCTGAAAATGGACTGGAAATTAAACCTCCAGCAGACCAATGACTTGGAGCTACAGTCAAAGCTCCAAAGTTAGAATGCCCTATTAGATTCAGGACTTAGGTACTGAATCTACAATCTTTTCACATATGCTCTGTATTTAATCTGACTGAGCTTGAGCTATTTTGCCAAGAAGAATTGGCAGATATTCTTGTCTCTAGGTGACCAAATCCAGTAGAGTCACACCCCGACAGACTTGCAGCTGTAACCACATCATGTAGCGAGTCTGCAATGTATTAACTTCCAGCCAGCATAATGATTTGTCCCTAACAACCAAAAAAAAGTGAAGTCTGGTCCACTTGAGAGGCAGCAGATGTTCTGAAAAACTGATTTGACATAGATGACAGGTTTCCAAACAGCTTGAGAAATGCCATGCTGTAAAAACTTTCTGACTCACTTTGGCTCGGCGAGTGGGAAAAGCTACACCTGAAGATGACAAAAGAAGTCACTCCACACTGGGATGAAACATTGTTTTTCCCTCGAATTTCTCAATGCGCTCGTGAGAACTGCTGATAAAAGCCGGTGAGAGGAAATTACACAAAGAGCGTGGCACTAGACTAGACTTAATCATGCCTCTTATCTCCATCCGTCTGTTATCTCTTTAGACAGACAGATTCACCGCAACACCCACACGCTTTGTGAAGGTCAGACCGTACTACTCCTTTTGTTTTCAGGGTAATTTCAGATGAACGGGAGGATAGATCAAGTTCTCCTGGCATTAAACTTTTATAGCCGTTTGTCCCTCTCAAATCATGCCCGTCAACAAAAAACAATTCAAATGGCACGGTTTACAAGTGCATCATTAAATTTCGGGTAAAGAGGCCGCTGCCTCGTCTATTCGACACTTATCATATTTGTTAATGGGGATGAATTATGCATGCCGGCATCAGATGACACGCAGATACGAGCTCCTGTGTGTCATTGAAACAAAACAATCCCGCACGCTGTACAGAAGGGACAAAGAGAACCGGGAAGAAGGTGAAAGTAGAGAAAGAAGGAGTCCAGGAGGCTGAGAGAGGGGAGAATGTTGGAGTGTTTTTGGGGCGCTGGTTTGGTACCCCTCTCACCCAACCCACCCAGCCACCCTCCTGGCCCGGACCTGTCAAGAGACCCTCATAAGTTCATCAAAGATGAAAACCTCTTTTCCATTTGAAAGGAAAACTAAAGGAGGCTCCTAGGCTTACAAAGGCGTTAATCATCCATAGGACAAGCATGTGGGCCTGACAAAACCAGGAAGGAATAAATGAATATCAATCAAAAGTTGCGGGGGGATACATGTATATATGGCATTCATCGCACGTGTTGACGAGCGAACAAAGCAACAAAAACCCGAATCAAGCCAACTCCACAGGGTAAAGATGAGACTGTTAAAATGTATGACTGAATATGCATGAGGACGGGATAACGATATGATTTGTCACTAAGTCAAGATTAATTGATTGATTTCATGCCACCAAATACTTTTCTCTGCGCGCTTCTGAAAAGCACGGTTGTTTCAAAGCACAACAGGGGTTGCTGCCAAAGGATTTTCAAAGGTTTGAGTCACTAACGTTTTGGGAGACCCCAAAATGCAAAAGGCCAGAGGAGAATTCAATGAGTTTGACGATGCTGTCGTCTGACATTTAAAGCTATGAGCCAGGATTTCCTGCAAAATAAATCAAATTCACTTCTACATTTCAATTTTAACCCACAGGGCAAAAGTGTTCTTTTATGCTTTGCTATGTTGTTATCATGAATTAATCTAGATTCTAGAAACACATCTGTCTGGTAACGTCACACAAGGAATAAAGCAGCTGATTAACGTTCCTTTCAGTTTGACTATCTGTGTTTTTCTATTCGTTTTTGTCTCTTCGATCTCAACTTCCTTCCATAGTCCTACTTCAAAGATGTATTGAGAGTCAGATTTGAAAACACAGTTGGGGTTTGAGTTAACCCCAACTGACCCTAAAGTTAGGACTTTAGGGTCCTAACTTTAGGGTAAATTTGTAACCCAGGGAAAATTTGGTAAACAAATAAAACACACAGCAGCAGCTTGTTAAGACGAGCAGAAAAGACTAGAGTGGAACTATTAGCGGTTCAGAATCTGTCACAAGTTGCTCATTGACTGTAAGTTTCACTTATTCCTGCCGATCAGCTCGATTTCATGCATCTCTGTGTTGGCATTGATTCAATTACAAGCAAATCAGAATTAGCAGGGTTCTGTTTGTTTTTTTTTGTTTGTTTTTTTTTTATTAATTTTGAGAACTTTGTATAACTTGCTGCTGGTACATCTGAAATCTTCCCAACGTGGTGACAGTAAATAATTTTTTCCCCCACGCTAGTCTTTATTACCCAGCTACATTACCTTTAAAAGCGGTCTTTTATGGAAGACAAACGAGCAGAAATAAAAATGAAGAGATGATGTTGTGACGGCCAGCAAAATTACAGGGGGCCACCCGCCCTCCCAGCCCCCTTTGGCACCATCAAGCAATTAATCCAAAGCACAGACTTGTCAACCTTTGCCAACTCAAACTCCTGCCATGCTCGGTCGGATTTTAAAACTGTTTTACTCCTAACGAATGCAGCGTCAAATTTGACGCCGAACAACAACAGCATTTCAGTGAAATTCTGCGCACGCCACAGTTCGGGTAAGGCAAAACTGCTACCCTAAGCAGTCCTGAGCCACGGTCCTGACATGTATATTAAAAAAAAGTTGTTTGATTCATGTGGTAGGACTGAGTGTGATATTTTCAGCAATGAATACAGGCAGGAAATGGAGCAAATCTGTCTAAGAGCCAATGGCAGATAAAACCTTGTTCAAAGGTGCTTGAAATGTAAGCACTTTAGACGAGAAAAGTCACCCAAGCGATCATCTGTGAAAGTAACCAACTTTATAAATGTCTTTATTCATTTGTTGGACCTTTGCTCCACCACAGACAAGCCTTTTTTTTGTCCTGTTTCTGTGCCAGTGAACTTCACCTGGTAAGGTGCAGAACAGTACCGCTCAACACTGCCCTCTGTCGGGGCTTTAAAGAAAACCTCCAAAGATTCACCTCCCCAGTAATCAGTTTCAAAAAAACATGCAAGGAGAGCTTCTAATGCCTTTTTTTTTTTTTATCACGTTCAACCTTTCTTTTGTCGTATCATTTGCAGTCCAGAGGATCTCTCCTTGTTGGACATTTATCCTCGTTTAAGGATTCGAGATTAAGCGAATCTGGACTGGATCAAGGAGAAACAGGAGACGCAATCCATCCCAAGTGACAAGCTTATGAATACAGACTTTCTGGGCTCAAGTATAAGCGATATCAGCCTCGAAGGTGATTGTAAATTATTATTATTATTTTCTGGGGGTAAAATGTGAAACACGTGTAATGCTTCTGCACAACCCGCGCGTAAAAGCTCCTTATACAGACAATGAAAGCCACCGGATACTATTTACCATGCCTTAATTGTAACGGAAAACAACGAAGACACGAGTCAAACCAGAGTTCGGATTTTTGTTAGACAGTTTTTGCCGCAAATTAAGCTTCAGCCACGTACACGCACACGCACACACAAATCTCTGGGCAATAGATCTTTTTTCTCTTTAGCCTCGTTTCTTAAACTGCTTATTCTCAGTGGACTTCAGGAGCACAAAGTAAGTTTGAGACAGCGCTGCTGCTGGGCAGGCTGAGGCTCCTGCAAGCCCACAAATGCGCCTCTGATCCTGGGATGAAACGTGAGTGGAAAGTAAAACCGGCCAGGCATAAAAAAAAAAAAAAAATTAAATACCTTTCCCTTAACAACACCTTGACATAGAGGAAACAACAAAAAACCAACGTTAAAGCCTAAATAAAGAAAGTGAGAAAATGTCGTAGAAAGTGTTTGCGATTTTATTTTATTAATAACAAAAAGAGCAAAAACCCTAATTATGCACATGGTATTGTGTTGAGGGAGGGGGGATTGGTCCCGAGAGAGACGGACCCCTCCGCATGCCTGAATAGGGCTCCAAAGTAGCCACACCATTACTGACTGTGGGTGGTGGTGTGTGTGCAGTAAGCAGCTTGTTTACCGTGTAAATAATAAGAAGAAAAATGTCAGATTACAGTATTTTCGCTCCTGAATGCAAAACTGATGCAGAATCCGACCTGAAAATTGAGTAGCCACACACCCGAAAAAGTGCTTCTCGTCCCAGGCATTCTTTGCAACAAGAAAACTAAAGAAAAGTGATGTGTGTTTTTTTGTTTTTCTTTCATCTTACCTCTAATGCGGGTTGTATTCCTCTGGACCATGAAAAAAAAATGCCAATCGGATGAAAATACATAAAAAAATAATAAAAACAAACAACGAGGGGAAGGGGGGAGGTGGGATGGGGCGCGTAAAAGATCTCGCACTTTTCTGCAGCGGAGCCAGAATAGAAACAGGTTCTACGTGTTGTTTCCTCGGACACTACGCGTTCCTCTCCGAGAGACCTGCAGCCGACAACTGCGCTCTCTGCTCCTCCGTCGGGCGACACCACCGGGCTGAAGAGGGGCGGGGGCGGCGGGGAGAGGAGAGGAGAGGAGAGAGAACCGGGGAAGGAGAAGAAAAGGAGGGAGGAGGCTGTGGGAGGGAGTGGAGAGAGAGAGAGAGATGGGGCCGATTTTCAGGCGAGGTGGGGAGGAAAGGCGCGCTCATCCTGCCAGAGCTGGACATGCGTGTGTACGCGCGCGCGTTTGTGTGCGTGCGCGTGTGTGTGTGTATGTTGGTCGCTGCGGACTCCAGAGCGGATCAGAATGAAGAGCTCCCGGGGCTTCTGGGAAACGATTTGGCCCCTGCGTGTTGGATGCTGGGGGTGCGGTGGGGGGTCCGCTGGAGCCTGTACCTGCGGTGTCTGCGCTGGGTGGCGGTGGTGGTGGTGGTAACCTAGCAATTGAACTCCCTGGGTGTCAGGGAACCTTTAACAACAAACACAAGTTTTGTCTCATCTGCGCAGATGCAAACTAGCCAAGGTGGATCTGTTTCAGTCAATTATGTTCCATTTTATTCTGGACATTTTTTTAAGAACATAGTTTAAACCTATTCTATTTTGGACATTTAAAAAAATAAGCAAAACAACAGAAACAACAAATAAAATGAATTAAGTCTCTGTAAACAAAGCCATCCTTCAAAAAACAGTGCTAGTAAGACCAAAGACTTTTGTTGTCCAGTTTTTGGTAGGAAGAGAGAGAGAGGAAAGAGCAAAATGATAAATCATGCAAACAGAAATTATTGAGCTTGTTTTCATTTATTTATGTAATTGATTTATTATTTATTGCTTGACATTTTTGCACTGTTTCTTACTTAAATTTGTTGGATTCCTTCCAAAGACCAAGCTTTTGAGACTAAGCCGTGCATTTCCAACCATGTAGAAGTCAGGGGACTGACTCTTAAGTTTAGCTGCTTAATGATGGCTGTTTGGTATCATTGTCCTGCTGGTACGTTGACACTACTAATCATTATGCAGTGTTCTTATGGGTCTGAAAGCCTTACCTTGCGGGCAGATTATGCGGACTGGTATTAAAGAAAAGCTACCAAACAGACAGACAATCTACAATCTTGTCTACAATATCCAGTCAAATTATGTTGGGAATTACAGCCATTAACACATAAACAGATAGATAAATAAATAAACATCCATACGTCCATCAAATTATGATGGGTGGTAGGTGCCCATCAGTAGTGGTCATTGGGCGAGTGGAAGAGTACACAGATATAGAAATGCATTAAATAAATTACATAATTTACATCTATTGTAATTTTAATATTCTATTTTTTTATGACAAGTAAACTGATAGATAGATAGATAGACAGATAGACAGACAGACAGACAGACAGACAGACAGACAGATGGATTCACGTGCAGAGGGGGGAGGAGGGTGAACTGGTTGACCAACTGGGTCAGAACAAGTACCGCAGGTAAGAACAAAAAAAAAATAAAGGTTCTTACCATCATCAACATGCAGTTTTTGGTACTGAACATATATTTAATATTACAAGGCAGCTGTTATGTTTTTATTATGTTAAGATGTACTAAATCTAGGTGTAGAATAATGAATAGCTTGCTTCTTGCTCCCAAATGGACAGAAAGAAAGCGATAGATCAGAGGAGGAGCCAAAAATGCAGTCAACAGCACAGGAAGACAGGAAAGGAGAGGGACAACCGTCAGAAATAAATACAATGGAAGAAAACGCAGAGCAACAAATCAGAGAGAGGCCATCTGCGTTCTCAATGGACCTTCTACACCCAAATGACCCAGCACACGTCTTGCAGTTCAACATAAAATATGATGAGGCATTTATCCAAAATTGTGCAAACCAAGGTCCATGCCAACTAGAGCTATCAATTCCTAAAAATGAAGAAGGAAGGTCTTGTCAGAAGAAATGGTATAAGAGTAACCAATGACTGGAGTATTCTCCCAGTTTAAATTCCATGTTTTGTTTTAGCTGCTGTCTTTTTTTGAATGAAGAAAAGTACATGTGCCGCAAATCATGGAAGACAACAGGATTAATAAGATGGAAGAAAGCATTACAGAAATTTGAAGAGCACCGTGCATCAGAGTCCCATATGTGTGCTGTGGTAAAGTGGGACACTGTTCAGAAAAAAAATCAGTGGAGGCAGCTTTGGCAATAGGCAACCTTCAGTCACAAGCTGCAAAAGACAAAGAAAAGCAGAGGAACAGAGAAATTGTATCTCGGTTGATTTCCATTGCACTTTATCTGGCAAGACAGGGCATGTCATTTAGAGGAGATGATGAGACTTCAGGAAGCCTAAATGGAGGCAATTTTTTTAGATAGTGCCATTAAATTGCACCTTGATGGGTAGAAAGAAACACTGGAAAGTCACAAAAGACCTCTGGTCTCACTTCTATCAAACAGAACACAAAATGACATAATCAAAGCATTAGGTATAGGAGTGAGGCGTGCCATCAAAACTGAAATAAAAGAAAGTGAGCTGTATTCCGTTCTTATTGACCAAACCACATATGTTTCACACGGGGAACAAGTGTCCTTTGTGGCCAGATACGTGGACAACATGCAGATTAAGGAGCGATTTATTCAGGTGTTGCAACAGACTGGCGACCTGTCCAGGGTGACCCCGCCTCTCGCCCGGAACGCAGCTGGAGATAGGCACCAACAACTCCCGACCCCATTAGGGACAAGGGTGAACAGAAAATGGATGGATGGATGGATTCAGGTGTGCAACATCCAATCCACAAGCGGAGAAGCCCTTGAAAATCTGGTTCTGGACGTACTGAAGGAAAAAGACCTAAAAATGGATAACATCAGAGGTGAGGGATACGATGGAGCAGCAAACATGAGAGGACCCTACGAGGGACTTCAGGCAAGAATTCTCAGGCACAATCCCAAGGCTTTGTATGTCCACTGTCAGGCACACTGTCTTAATATGGTGTTAGTTGAAAATGCCAAATCAAATATATGTTTTATCACATTTTTCAACTTGGTTGGAAAAACTTTACACATTCATTGGAAACTCATCAAAAAGACATACCACATTTGTTGACGTTCAGAAAGGAATGCAACCACATCAGCGCCCAGTTGAACTGCAAAAGTTGTCTGACAACTCGAGGGGCCTGCAGAGAGTCACCCTGAAGTCTCTCAGGAAAGTTACTCCAGCTGTTATGAAATTCTTACAGAATATGACTCAGCAAACCCCCCCTGATCTGTCAGCAGGTGACGCAGCAATCCTTTGGAAGAACATCAATTTTGAATTCTTCTTATGTCTGGAAATTACTTGCCCCATCTTCCAAGTAACTGCAGTTGCATCAGATGTGTTACAGCAGAAAGATATGGACCTGGCTGCAGCCTGCAAAATTGTTGAAGGGGTTCTACAGACACTGGAGCTTTGCAGATCAGAAGAATTTGAGGAAATGTATATAAAAGCCACAGAAAAGGTTGCATCTGAAGAAGTCAGTGGACACAGAAGGAAGAGGAAAGTGCCAGCAAAGTTTTCTGCGGTTGGTACAGCCACTTCTGACGACCATGTTTTCAGTGCCTTGTTTTGTAGACTCCATTACAGAAATGGTTTAAGGGAGGAGATAATGCTACCTGGGAAATATGAAATGCCCTCCACTGCCTTTCTGTCCCAGAAAACTGGACCAACGCAACAGTTCCTCCAAAAGCACTTCAAGCTCTAAAGATGCTCTGCCGGTTTTATGAAACTGATGATCAAGAAAAATTGCAGACCGAGCTGAAGATTTTTCACAGATCATATTTGGACTTTTCATCTTTCAGTGTGTCATCAATGCTGTCTGTCATTAAAGAAAACAATGCTGATCCGGGTTTTCCCAACATGACTGGACTATTGAAAACATATGCCACCTTACCAGTGTCTACAGCAACAGACAAAATATGTCTGGTGGTCTAGCTCTGATTTACATATCTTGCTAAGTTGCAGGTTTGAGTATTGCAATACTTTCCTATAGCAAAAATAAGCCTGCAGAAAGAAATTACTAATAAAATATTTTACATATGCATAGTTGTATGTTCTATATAGAGATTTTCCTTAGCTTTGATTGTATATCTCACAATTTTGTAATTTGTCATTGTTCATTAAACTCTGAAAGCTGTGCGACTTTGCTAATAGATAGATAGATAGATAGATAGATAGATAGATAGATAGATAGATAGATAGATAGATAGATAGATAGATAGATAGA
>CAEFZY010065124.1:0-42501 GCA_903066815.1 Brachyrhaphis roseni | reverse complement strand
ATCATCCAATTAAAATAATGGACTGCTCCTGCAGCCAATAGCAACCCTGAACAGGACAGGAACAGCGGAAAATCGATGGATAGATTAAAACAATTTTTAATCCATCCAAATGTAATATATTATGTTTTATCTGCGAGCCAGATGCAATCATCAAAAGAGCCACACCTGGCTCGCGAGCCATACGTTCCCGACCCCTGCTCTAGACTCTGGTGTTCTTTTGGTTGAATTTACCCAGAATGCCTTGTGCTACACTCTACTTCCTGCTTTTGGAGCAGTGTCCAGTCTGCTTGGAAAACAACTAATTCAAATGAAAACATGATCAGTTTCATTCATGAGTTAATTTAAAGAAATTACCTTTAGATGCCAGAAGCTCTTAAAGTGTCGTTTTGTGTGTTCCTGCATCAGGCCTGATCCGGTCCAGAGTGCGAGGGGCCGACGCTGCCAGGGCCAAAGTCTTGACCTTCCTGGACAGCCACTGTGAGGTCAACAAAGACTGGCTGCCCCCCCTGCTCCAGAGGATCAAACAGGTGAGCTGCAGCCTCATTATGTTAACCAACACAGCCAGAACGATTGAAATCTCTCCAAAATCTGGGATCAGCAGCTGCAGCAACATCTGCAGAGTTCCTCAAAGCTTATAAACCCCATGAAAAACCTCTGAAAGTGCTTTTGTGTTTGCAGTTGCTTCAGGAATGAAATGTGTTCATTGTGAAAGTAGCCGTCTCTCTGATTGCCTCTCATTAAGGAATAAGTGCTGCACTTTCTCCTTCCACCCGCCAGCCTCCGTTGTTTGTGTCTCCTCTTTGTCTGCCTTTCACTGCCCTTTCCTCTCTTATCTGTCTGCTCCTGTTTTGGCACTTGTCAGTTCTTCCACAGTTTTACATCCTTTCTTTCTCCTTTTCCATCACTCCTGCTCTTGTTTGTCACCGCTCTCTTCGCCTGCAGTTATTTTCCTCCATTTATCGCCAGACTTCACCTGTTGCCATCACATTTTGACTATGTTTTTAATTCAAACAAATGACCTCTCTTTCTTTTCTTTAGCTTAATTCTCACATGTTCAAGTCTGAAATATTTAAACTATTTTTTGTTTGTAGACTTGGTGAAATCTTGGTTTCATATTTTTAAACTGAAGAGAGTTCTGCTAATAATCTAATTGTGTGATTCACACAAAGACTGGAGTTTGACACTTTTTCCTCCTTTCCTGTGACATTCTTGTCTTTGCTGTTGTTTCATAACTTTTTTCTACTTTTATTCATCACAAACAGCCTCTCTCAAGTTCTTCTTCACCTTTCTTCTTCATTTCCTGAGTTTTTTTCCACCGATTCATCAAGTCAGCAGATCCTTTGTTGGTATTAAAGACCTTTGATCTCCCTGTGTAGAGACGGATCAATAAGTAAATCCACCTGAGAGTCAGATGTGTTTGGGCTGCAGTGTCAACATCATCGTTATTCATTCCCACAGCGTGCGTACGTGCGTTTTAATGCACAACAAGTCGTTTGTCACTGTCTGTGCCGGTCATTTTATAGTCGTATATTTAGATTTAAATGTATGAAGTATTGATCCAGGTCAGCAGAACCCCACACCGCTCTAAAATACGATCACCTTTAAAATAATTGTCTGTCTTTTTGATAGAGAGCTGAAATCTCACCAGTATTTCAATTTATCTTAATTCCTGTAGCTTTCAGTCATCGTGATGTGGGATTTTATTAATAACTCAGGATCAAATATCATAGTTTCATCATTCACTGCAGGTCATTTAACAACAATATTTTGTTTTTAACATCTTCTTTGTCAGTTATAATTGTTCCTTTATTTCTGCCACTCAGTCAATGCAGGTCCATGAGAAAAAAATAATAATATTGAAAAGTTCTTTATTTCAGCAACTTATCGACCAGTTCACTAAGCATGACATTTAGCAAATTACATACTTGGAGCCTTTCTTTATGCAGACATTCTGTTTACACTGTTGAAGGTGGTGTTTACAAACCAGCCAATCTGTAAAGCTAGTTATGTAGTTCAATACAGTTTCCATTGCTTTGTTGCTCTCCTTTAGTTTTTTCTCATGAGCAATCTGTCGCTCTAAGAACAAAGCTGCATAAACAACAAGGAGTAACATTTCCACTCTATCTACTGTTTTCTGAGTTCAAATATTCTCCTTGAAAAGCCTTTAAAAACGTTCTTATGCAACAGGATGAAATCCAAAAACATGACAAATGAATTTATCCTTTTTGAAAGATGAGAAAACTAAAACATGCTGTTTACAGGGAGCAAGTTGTGGAAAAATCTGGTACCAAAGCTAATAAGCTAGATGTGACACAGGAGAGAAACATGAAGATGGGTGATAATAGATGGTGATGATGAAGATGATGCAGATTGTTCTGGGGTCAGGATGCTCTCAGCCCAGCCATAAGATGTTCTCATTTTAAATTAGGTGGAAAAAACAAAATGACTGGAATTAAGAAACTGCTCCGGAGTGATTTGAAAATAACAGTCATCCAATTACAACACTAATGTCAGGAATGCTTCTCCCTGAGTGCTGCACAGTGTCATTACCCTAACAGCTATTAAAGCAGCCGCAGCGCTCTGCGATGTGGCTGGAGCTACGGTGAGATGCTGCCCACGTCCCCTTGCACTGACCCTGCAGCTAATGGTCCAGAACCGCTCCACCTGCTCTGTAATATCACCGGCTGAAGGCTCATCCAGCCGTTTGACCAAACTAATAGAGGGACACCACATGATTTAACAGGGGGGCCACGTCTGGCAGTGTTAGTGAAAGTGTGATGGAAAATTTTTACTTTTATCCTTGTAAAGAGCAAACTATGTCATCAGAGGTGGAAATATGTGGGCTATAAAGGGTTGCCATGTTGGGAGTGCTAACCTTAAAATGATTTAGAACTGTATCTATATGGTAAATGCAGGATTTCTATAGGAGTAATGTAAGGATACACTCTCTTTTGTTGGGTTACAGTGGATGTTTTCTGTGACATCGCCTTCACTTCCTAACCTGCGTTTAAACTGCAATATGAAAAACTTACAATATCCTTTGGTCTCCCAGCAACCAGCATAGCCATGCTTACATGCATTTTGAAGCTGAACGTTTATTGATTTGTATGTCCTAAAGGTCAGAGTGAGGACATTGAGTTCCTGTTTACCTTTATTCTGCATTCCAATAGATTCGGTTCGATTGGGAGCCAAAATTGCAACATTTGTTAAATTTTTAGCTGCTGTGGTTCTCTGTCACATTGCTCTGTGTCATACCAACCAAACCGTTTGAGCAACCCGTCCCTGTCCCTGCCTGTGGGGGCGCTGGACCAAGATAGGAGACAACAGAAAACCCTGAAGAAGACACTGAGCGCACCTTCTTTCGTCACAAAATGGAAACAAAAATGGAGAGGCGTTAGATTTTAGCGGTTAGAGAATTTCTCTTTGGTTAAAAACCATTAGTTGTCCCACTAGCGCCAGGCTAGCATATTTGTTTTGGTTGTATCTACCCAGAATGCCCTGCACTGTAGTTCACTGATTGATTTTGGAGCAGTCTACAGTCAGCAGCATTCACTTCAACCTAGTTTTTTACCTCTTTTGGCCCATTTCAGAGTTTGATTATGCATTCATACCTCACCAAACTAATCCGATTTTCTATCCAAATAAACTAGAGTTCAGTTAAAGCATACTGAACAGGACTGCTGGAAATAAAACTTTAAACCAGTGTAAAGGGGGTCTGGCCAAAAAATATCCCAAAGCTATCATAAAAACAGCTTTAAGTGAACATTTCTAGGTCAATTGCTTCAAGCATACCCTTGAAGACTAAAGTGTGTCATTGTCATTGGAGCTCATTGGTGAAGCAGTTGCTGTGGCAATGCAATGCAGTTGCTTCTAATTCTTGTAGATATAATTTTTAACTGTCTTCTTTAAGTAATTTTCCTTCTTCTGGCCATCATGTATAAAAATAAAAACCATTTATTTTGACCTTTTAACCTTCAAGAGTTTATTAAAAGTTCTGTTCTTTCTGAATCCATCCTAGGTTTTTGTATTTCTGCTTTCTTTCATCAGCAAAGTGAATATAATGACGCTGAATTGAAAAGAACAGAAATAGCGGTCACTCTCACCACAGTTACTGCTTCTTGCATGATTGCTGCTAAATGACTGAAAATTCCTTCCAATGTGAGAATTATCATGACCTTGAAGTGTACCGTTACTTTCACAGACAGGTGAACACACACTGAACTGGAAATGTCATTTATTGGAACAGAGTGTGAAGCCGGAATGCTGATGTAGCATCCGTCTTTGTTTTAATTTACTTTTCCCTTCTCATTTAGTCAGTTTTTACCCTATTTGTCCTTCACAACTCAAATTTTGGGTGAAAATGTGTTTCATTTTGTACCCAGGATCCAACTCGTGTGGTCAGCCCTGTCATCGATATCATCAACATGGACACCTTCGCCTATGTGGCGGCCTCAGCGGACCTCCGTGGAGGTATGAGGAAATGCTTTTCTCTCACCTTCAGTCAGAAAAATAAAAATGGCTTTGAGGTGCCTTCAGGGTATCTTTTGATGGCAGAGAGAAACCCCTGAGGGTTTCTGATTTATGAGCGGACCCTTCATGATGGGTTCATGAACCTGCTCTCTCTGCTCTGGAGCTCAAACGCCTTTGAAATATTTTCCTTTCAGCTTCTCAGCTCTCTGTGTTCGTTTTTTCTTTCTTGCTGGATTCCCAGCGGATGCTGGGTAGTTTGTTTCCTTCGATAGGAGCTTGTATTTGAAACGTGCTCGACAGTCAAACACCTCAACATGAGTACTCCTGCATAGGTTCTCTTTCATTTTGAGTATTTTTTACAATGTAAAGCTTAAGCATGGATTCGTTCTATATGAGGCATTATTCTCTCAGCTCGATTTGTCTCGTCTAGATTGTGTTTAATTGTTGACTTTCTGATTTGTTTTTACTTAAAATTAAATCACCAAACTTACATTTTCTTCTCGGCAGGATACAACTATGAACTGAAATAAAATGTAAAGTTTTTGAAAAGAACTATAAAAAACTCAACTATTGTTTCTGTTGCAATAAGCAATTAATTTATTTCATTTTAGATTAAAATGAGCTCAATAATTTCCATTCTGATGATTACAAATTTTTGGAGAGCTGTTTTGTTTACGGTGACGTAATAATCTACTTTATTTATGGATTTGGTTGTTAATGATTTTTATTTCTGTTTATTTATTGATTTTGGTCATCATGTTTTATTTTGGATATTTCCAGTTAAATATTGTTAACAAAATTTAAATGTATTAGTTTTAGAGAAGGCCAACTTGCATTATTATACCATTATTAATATAGTCTTTGAAAATGATCTCAAAATAATAATATTATTGTTTATTCCAATAATTACTAGGAGAATTTATCGACCAACAATACTTGTTATTGTGTTTATTTCTAAAAAACAATCGTCAATAAATTCTAATAGGTTTTTTCTCCTTTGTGTTCACTGGTTCTTATGCATGCGTAAAAGGTAATTATGAATTATTGATGGATCAGATTATGAATGAATTACTCAATAACAGCTCATAGTTTGATAATATATCAGAAATCCTGAAGAATCTTCCTTATTTTAAGCCTGACAGGTTTATGTAGCTTCACCTGAGCTGAAACAAAATAGATAGAAAATAATTCAGTGTTCTATCACCCATCATCATTTCAGCAGCCAGTCTCTCCTAAGAGCTTTAAACTTCCTGTTTCCTGCGATTATCCTGTCTTATCCTCATCTTCCTCACTGGGTGGCTGCAATCAATGCCAGTCAGTGGTGATAATATTCCTCTCCAGCCCCATCCAGCTACACACAGAGGATCGATGGTCAGAGATCATTTCATAAAGGGCTTTTAACTGGA
Source organism: Brachyrhaphis roseni (assembly GCA_903066815.1). NCBI lineage: Eukaryota > Metazoa > Chordata > Actinopteri > Cyprinodontiformes > Poeciliidae > Brachyrhaphis > Brachyrhaphis roseni. The sequence goes on along the minus strand of CAEFZY010065124.1, from coordinate 36,625 downwards.
GGTAAAATGGTGGCTCCCAACATAAAACAATGCCTTGAAAGTAGATTTTTAGCGGTCCAGAGTTTATTTTGTCACATTTTGGCATGTTAATTTTTCATCTCAGTTTATACTTGGGATGCACCGATCCACTGCTTTCACTTCCAATACCAATACCGATATCTGAGGTTCAGTATCGATACCAATCCAACACAGAAAAACAGCTGAACCGACATGAATTCTTTCTTTTTTTAAACACAGGCATAAATTTACTGAATTACAGATTTATTTGATAACTCAAACACTTAAATACATCATAAGCTTGGACTGCCATAAACCTTTCAAATGGTTCAGAAAATTCAGTGAGGAACTCTAAATATGACGTAAAATAAATAATAGTCACTCAAAACACAAAGCATAGATTTAGACCGAATAGATCTGCCCCATGGATCTAGAATCTTTTCAATATCTGGACCAATACAGATATTAAAATCAGATCAGGGTTTAGTTTATATGAGGCTTTAGAGTTACTATTTTTTATATATATTCCCTCAACTTGTTTTACTGTCTGGTTAAACACTTTAAATTACCTTTTATTCAGATGAACTTTAACCTTTACTGTCACAAAGTAATGAGTAACGAGTTGAAACATGGCACTTCAGATTTCAAACACGTTTCATGAATTGGTTTAAAAGTTTCTGCATCTGAAACATTTACTATCCCTTCCCTTTTTTTATTCTACAGAGGAACTTCTGATTAAACGTGATAATTGGCTTTATTTTCACATGCCAGCATTCATTCTTTAAGCCGTTGCACATTAAGGCTGTCTGCTATTTGCAGCATTATGTGATGCTTACACGCTTTTCTGTTTTTATCACTCAGGGTTTGACTGGAGTCTCCATTTTAAGTGGGAGCAGTTAACAGAGGCGCAGAAAGCACGCCGGACCGACCCGACCCAGCCGATCAAGTAATGCACAGAACACATTAAATCCTGACCCAATAAAACTTTATGTATGACATGGAAAGGTGCTTACACTGAGGACCAATCAGAGACGCCCTGACCTCAAACATTAACACCCTTAATAGCTGATCTGCTCTTGAGTTGTGAAGTTTGGCATTCATTTGAATTTTTCCATTATTAATTCTGGCGTTTAAACAGCTTTTTTACAGTCCAGTTCTGGTGTTAACGTGTTTATTACTGATGTTTTTGTAGATGGATTCATCAGAAGAGCCTCATAAACAGAAAATAAAGTATCTAACATCATTTCTAAGAGTAAACAGGTTTAAGATTTGAACAACCTTTAATCTTCATTTTGTCCATAAACCACATTTCTATTTCTTTGGACATGTTGAATCCCAAGAGAAACTTCTATCAGGTTTATGTCGTTTATTTTCAGGCTTTAAAACATACAAAGCTGTGAAAACGTGTTAAAACAGATTTCTTCCATTTTTGCTTTTTTGTCTCTCTTAAATGTTTTACATTATCAAACTTATTATAATATTGCATAAAGATAACCTTAGTAAATGCAAAAAGTATTTTTTATTTGTGATTTTATTCACTAAGGGAAAAAACTAAACTAACTTTGCCTTTTTGGGAAATGTTACTGAGAACATTGTGTTCATTTGGAGGTCGATTTATTTTACTACTGCCTAATTTAAATAACTTGCAAAAAAAAATTGACATTTTTTTGTACATCAATTTTCATATTGTTTGATGATCTGATGAAAGTAGATGGTGAAAAATATGCAGACTGCTGCCCTGTGATGTGAGTGTAAATCTGCAAAAAAGGAATTAGAATCATCTCTACTTGCAGAAACACCAGAACAACAAAATGTTCCTCAAAACAATTCAACACCAGAGTTGGATTCAGATATCTAAACATTTCCTTCCAGGCTATTAGCAGATATGGAAAACGTTCAGCGTTGAATGTGTTGGTGAAAGTCGTTGTGGGCGTCTAACCTCAGTCTGCTGTTCCAATTTTCAAGCTTCAGCAGAAACTTTTAATTGCTTCTAAATGTGCGCCGTTTATGTGTGAAAGTGAGCAATAATCTGTTTGTGTGGTGGAATAAGTTGCTGTTAGGAATCTGTGTAGAAAGGCTTGACGTGGATTGTACAGCAGGGGTGTCCAAAGTGTGGTTCGGGGGCCATGTGTGGCCCTTAGACTGATTTTGCGGCCCCCAAATCCAGCACAATCCAGATGGAGGCTTTTTATTTGGAATCAAGGTAAATTTATTATGGACATCATTTACTTCCAGTGGAAAATGTTAGGTACAACACAAAGTATACATTTTTTTATAACAACATTTTTATAATAAGCAGAACTGCATTCATCCAGAGACTTTTACTGGAAAGCCGACATTTCTGCACCCAAATCAGCTTTTATCTGATTCATTAAACATGTTTAAATATAGAGAGAGTTTGAAAAGGAAGTGACTCAAATCTTGTTGTTATTCTGAGAATATATTTGTTAAATTGAGCCATAAAATGGGAAAATGTCTTTCTTTTAATACAGCAAACATGTAAAATTCTTTTTAAGTTCTGATTCTACATTAAATAACATCTCTTTGCTACACAATAAAAAATACTACTTTACTTTCTTAATTTTAGTGTTTTTGCTACTTTTTAAGGACTTTTGACTCAACAATTTTGACCCTCGTGACAAAATGTTTGGACATTCTTCAGTTATGTTCTGGATTCCTAAATTGTCCTTATGTATGAGTGTGCATGGTTGGTTGTCTCTTTAGTAGAAATGCTAACTGATTCACTCTCAGTTAGAAAACAATATATATTCCATCAAGACCTTCACTTTGACTCTGATGGGACCTTCTGAAACCCAAACAACTGATTCTCAAGAAACGTCTGAAGACTGCAAGTCAATAAAATCTGAATGAAGAGGGATGACTGGAGACTGGCATCATTCTGAAACAATTACAGCGAAAAATCCCATTTTCTGTGTCAGGACTGGCTAACTGGAGCGCTGCGGCGTCCTGCTGCAGCCTGGATGACAAACGATGCGTGTCTGCACCTCAGCAGTCAGCAACAGAGTCCGCTCCTCCTCATTCTGACCTGTTAGTTCTGCAGTGACCGTGGCCACGACTCAGAAAACTTAATCCAATGAAAAATTACACAGCTCTAATCATTAATGCGGGGAGACTTTATTACTTAGAAGCATTTCTAATGAAAAACTGTTTTTTCCACTTTTGTCTCCTCATCTGGGAGCCAGATTGTGACTCTTTGACTTTGTGCATTTATCCTTTTTTACAGACACACATGCAGGAAACGTGCTAAATTGTTAATAACTCTTTTGCTCTGTATGACGTCTGATCAGCCTTGAAGCTCCTGACATGTTGCATCCTTTCTTTACCAGATCACATTAATGCAGGGGACACAACATGCAACTGTTTCTTTATGAATAGATAGTCTGGATAAGGTTCTAGAGATATTAATTACAGGAACAGGAATTTGGCCATAATATGATACAAAATGCAGCATCAGTTGTTGACTGATGTTTAAAATATCATCTTCTGTAATCTGTGGTCCTGAGATTTAAACATAATAGATGGATGAGGGTGAGAAGAACCAAATGAACGCAGTTCTTTTTTCGTTCTTTCTTGTGTTTCGGTGTGTCAGGACGCCGATCATCGCAGGCGGGCTTTTTGTGATCGACAGATCCTGGTTCAATCATCTGGGGAAGTACGACACGGCCATGGACATCTGGGGCGGAGAAAACTTTGGTGAGGATAAAAACACACACACGTACGACAAACACCGTCAACACCTCAGACGTTCAATCTACAAACTGTGCTGAGTTTTATTGTGATTATATCTGACAGAGCAACACAGAGTAAGGAAAAGGATGTAAAGAAAAAATGGTGCATGATTTTAATTTGTTAAGAAAAGGACAGTGTATTTATTCAGTTCTCTTTATTCTGGTTCACACTCTGTTAAAAAATCTTCTATTAAGCACCTGCTTCTATCCTTTAATTTATATATTTTTAAGAATCTCATAATCAGCTCTACATTGTTAAGTGTTAAAAAAAATGTCAGCTTTTCACATGTTGGTGTTAGAAGAATTTTTTAGCTGCAGATGCATCAGGCGTTCAGTAAAGGAAAGCTGTTCTTGTAATAACTTTATGGCAATAAAATGTTTATTTTCTTAATCAAAAATGGAATTTAATAATTTATTTGTTTGCCTTTTAAATATATTTTTAACATTGTATGAAATAATGTTAAGCTGTTCAATGAAAGATCTGCAGAATGTGGCTTTTTACTGTCATTTTAATTGTCAGAATAATCGATTACTAAAATAATTATCTGCAGCCCTAATGAGAATGGCCCAGTCAAAGTCCGGACCTGACTAGAAATATAAGAATTTGCAGCAAGAGTCAAAAATTGCAGTTTAAAATTAAAACCCTGCATCATTTTCTTTCTGTGAATTGTGAAAAAGTTCAAGAGTTGTGAATGAATTTGCAAACCTGAGTATATTTGACAAAGACAAGAAAAAAACATTTTAACTTGTTGGAGTATTACATCACTCTCCGTTAATGATGTAACCAATCTGTTATTGGACTGTAATACAGAGAGCACTTGATGCAACACGTTTCCCTGATTGTTTCATCAACAGTGCTGCAACAAGAACTCTGACATGTACATTTAATTTCAAAATGTTCAGATGAACGAGTTTCTTTCTGCTAAAATGAGAAGAGGAAACAGAAGAAAACGCAGTTTATCCATAAAGCTTCTGGACTCATTACTGTCAGAGTGAGGAAGGTTTTGCTGCAGAGACATTTAGAAATGGATTTAACTGAGCTGTTAATGGTGTTTATGTTCCCAAAAGAAACATAATATGTCAGCAGAAATAAACTGTGACAACAAGAGACCAAATCCAATCAAATCTGTTTAAATGGCAAATTTAAGAACAACAGGCGTTGGCCAAAAACAACCAATAATAATTACAACATAAAACAAAATACAAACACTGTATAGAAACAAATGAATCCCTCACTCTGTATTAAAAGCCGGTGAATAGAAATGTGTTAGACGTTGATATTATTATTCAGGGTTTTTTTTGTTTTTTTACTGGTCTTCCACCTTCCTGGACTTTTGCAGTTCTGGTCATTTCATGCTACACGCTTCATGCTTCGGTTTTACCTTTACTGTTTGTGTTTCAAACATTTTGACAACCAAACTATTTAAAATCTAACAGAAATGTCTCTGAAGGAGCAGAATCATTTTATTTATGAAATGATTAAGTTTCCCTCTTTTTAATGAGTCATGTGACGTGAGCAGAGTGAATTATAGAGTGATTGGGTTTAGAAAGCAGGAGTCGTCCGATATCAGATGGATGAAGGTGAACTTTCCTCTGGGCTGATAAAAGTCCAGCGTTGACATTCCTCCAGCAGAACATCTGGCTCTCCTCCTGCTACCTGCCTGCAGTGTGTGTGTGTGTGTGTGTGTGTGTGTGTGTGTGTGCTGGGTCTCTGGCTGCTCTCCTCAGATCAGTGAAACACTATTAGCCTGTTTTCTTCCGTCCCTGGCACACACACTCATTTGCTGTGTGTCATGTCTCTGTCAGTCTCCCCGGCTCCGTGTCGGTTATCTCCTCATCTCGCTGACTCTTCTTCTTCTCCTTTGTTCCGTCTGCTGTTTCATCTCTTCTTCCATCCCTGCCTCCGACTCATCAAACTCGGCCTGTGCTCTAATTTCCACTTCCTCTGCAGCTCTTCTTCTTCTGCTCTTATTGTCAAACTTTCTAAACTTTCAAAGTTCCCAGCTCTGGACTTTTTCCTCTTTTAGTGGAGAAACTTTGTTTTCTCTGCTGGCCTAAACTCACCGACAGTTAAGTTACAAATCAATATGCACAAAAAACAATAAATAAATAAACACAAGTCAGCTTTACCTTTCATGTGCCGGTGGATTCAGAAACCAGTTTAAAGGTGACCTATTATTATCCAGATATTTATATGAATGAGAAGAAAGTGTTTATAAATTGACTTATTTAGGTTTGACTTTGGATTCTTTAGTTTAGTAAACTTTCAGTATATGTCTGGATCTCTTACCATTTATTTAAGCAATTCTCTTTTTTTTTTTTTTTACATTTTTTACATTGACTAACTGGTTGCAGGAAAAATACTTTTAAAACCTCTTGAATTATATAAAGGTGCCTTAAAGATTCATGACAAGAAATCCAGACAATGTCATTTTCATATTCTTCCTAAATATGATTCTGTACATTTTGAAAATCTTTTTGATGCAAACATCTGTTTAATTTATGAAATTGTGCATAATCTGGGCTAACTGCACAAGAACTGCTTTTAATAAAACTTCCTTCTCTTTTGTCATGATGGGTTGTTGGAAGTTTGCCAAATGAGATTATAAAATGAACTAATTATAATATGTTTGCACATTTGGGGGAAAAAATGACTGTTAAATAAGCAGATTTGCACAAATTATTGATGAAAGCTATAAATGGTTTATTGAACTGTCTGTAGGTTTGTAGTTTGATTGGTTTGTTTGGTTTTAGTTATGTAAATGATGAATTATTGGACATGTAATTAATTATTAGACTGGATTTTCACCAATACATAACTTGTTAAGTCATGGGACTGCAGGCGGAAATCATACCAGCATCTCAGCTTTTAAAAGTTACTGAAATGTTTTGACTTGTCTCAGTGTAAAATAAATAAACAGAAAACATTCTAATAAAGTTTGGTATGATGTGTGTGTGTGTGTGCAGAGATCTCGTTCCGGGTCTGGCAGTGTGGTGGCAGTCTGGAGATCCTGCCCTGCAGCAGAGTGGGTCATGTCTTCAGGAAGAAACACCCGTACGTGTTCCCTGAAGGCAACGCCAACACCTACATCAAGTAAGACTTTTACCGTCACAGTTTAACTCAGCCGCCGCAGCCGCCGCGCCGCAGCCGCCGCGCCGCAGCCGCCGCGCTGCGCTCGCGCCTTTGTTAAGGTGGATTTACAGCTGCCCGGGAGCCTTTGAGCTGCCACTACAATATTACCCCATTAGCATAAGCTGTTTTCTTTCTGCGCGCCTTTCAAACGGAGACATGTTTACAGGCAGGCCAGTAATCCATTAACATGCTCAGAACACGTGAATTGATCTGGTATTAACCGATCAATCAAGGCTGTAAGCAGATTATGTTGCCTTCAAATGATAGAATCAGGTCAAAGTTGATAAGGATTAAAACAAATAAGGAAATAAAACGCTGATAATTCAAATTAATTGCTTGTTTTTAAAAAAAAATGCAAGTCATCATTACTGGCCTGAGCCGATGGTTGCTGGTTAACGGTGAACATGACAAACTGGGAGACGTGAGGAAGAGCAACAGCTTAATTGCGACACTCCATCACTGCATTACTCGTGGGATCCACTAAACGCCGCAGACCGATGATTTATCTCAAAGATTACTCCTTCAGCTGTTCACTCACTCATTAACCTCTGTCTGTAAGCAAAACATTAAAGCTACAAGGTGTGGGAGTTGAGTTGGCGGCGCGGTTTAATTGGCGGCGGCAGGCTGAGGTGATGGCAGGATGGAGGTTCGGCTCTCTGGCTGCCGAACGGCCCTTCAGAGCCGCGCGCCGTCCAAACCGCCCATTAAAGCTTATTGTTTTGTGTCAACTGCCTATTTCACAGCAACACTGAGATGCTTTTTTCCCTCGCTCTTCAGTTGTTCATTTTTGCTCCCCGTCGGTCGTTACCGAGGCAACATCTGTTCTGCGAGGAGGATGATGACTTTAGTTTGCATCCAGACGACCTGATGTTTGCCTCTCTGAAACAGAGCCGCGTTGCTCCGCTGCTTAATTAGCAGGAAGCTTCTCTGTTGGCAGACAGGATTATGAATTATGCTCCACCAAAAATTGCTGCTTGATAACTCGATTACAAAGATTATGCTGTTTCATTCCTTGTGCTTTGCGTAAATGCGCGCACGCGTCTGGAGTCACTAATTTAAAGCCCTCGCGCGACACGTATTTATGTTTCTACGCCCACGAGCATTACGCGTCCCCTCTCTGTTCCACGTTCATTAAAGCGCCGCGGCCGGCGCCTGTAATGCTCATAATGGAGGGTTTCCGTCAATTCAATGAGATCGCTCACAGCTCAGAGAAACTCTGCTAATAGCTAATTACAATAGAGACACACTGAGAGGGAAGGGAGAATGAGACAAAAGGGGAAAATGGAATGAGAGGCAGAGAAAATGGGCTTCAGTGTTGCAGCAGTGTGGGTGAGTAAAGTGCAGTGGGTTGAATAGAAATGAGCAGATGGGATACAGACACAGAGATATGATTAAAGGATGATATAAACATGGTTTCATACCTGAAAATATGGAGGAGGATTATAGGGCGACTGAAAAAAGAAAGAATTCTGACTTGAATCTCAGAAATCTGACTTGTTTTTACTGTAATCTCAAAATTGTAATTTTAATCTCAAAATTCTGACTTTATTCTCAAGAGTTCTGATTTTTTTTTTTTTTTTACTTTAATCTTAGAATCCTGACTTTAATCTCACAATTGTGACTTTAATGCAGTGACTTTTTTCAGAACTTTGACTTTAATCTCAGAATTCAGGTTTTAACATAAGAATTTTGACTTTTTTTCACTTAAATCTTAGAATTCAGATTTTTTTTCTCAGAATCAGAATTGTTTAAACTGTTTATTCACCATCAGACAAATTGATTCTTTAAACTCAAATCTACCAAATTTAGCACAAGCTTTCAGTGTTGATAAAATTCAGGTTTACACATCCTATAACAAGGACGAAACACTTATGGGATCATTTTTATTTGCTAACAAAATAATACACCTAAAAATGTTTAGTTGTTTGAATTTTAACATAGATTAACACAGTATCAGAATTCATCAGTTATGTTTTTATTAGTTTTTTCAGTAGCCTTAATCCTCTTCTGTATGAAAACATGTAAGCATTTCATGAACATGCGAGTAAAACCGTCAGAGAAGTAAAACATTATCTCAGTCATGTGTAACAGCAGTGATCCATCAGCCAGATCTCATCGGCGGTGGGCCGGGTTTCCTCTGCAGCAGCCGCATTTAAACGCAGCAGGTGACCCGGCTGAACCTCCTGATGTCTGTCTTTATTTGTTTTCTCTGTCCTTCCTCCTGCAGCCTCTTCTTCATTCACACCAGCAGGATCAGAATCAGAAACTTATCACAGAATGCTGATGAGATAAAGTCCTGGTCGCACAGAAAGACACTAAACAAAGTCCTTATCAGCTTCCCAACTCTACTGTCTGCACAAAATACATCAAATACATGGAAACCCCTTTGATTTTCTACTGTGACGTGGTTCTGTGGAGCCATTTAGTATCTTACTTGCAGTATACACCAGTCTGAGGGAACATTCCTATAAATATTTATTAACAAATGTTCATGTATCAAAGTCTAATCTCTTTTTTTATTTATTTGGGAAGAAAATTACAATGGAAACACCTTATTTCTATTTTGGGAGTTCAGCCAATCAGCAACAAGGAAAATAAGTGGCACTCCTGGATTGGCTGCTGAATGAACAGCAGCCAATAGCAGGTCAGGTAGCATTTTGCCTCTGTATCTTAGCTTCCTAAGCTGCATTTTCTTTTGAATATTTTATAAATGCTCTATGAAAAAAATCCACAAATAAGTTGAAGTAACGTTCCACCGAAAAATGAATCTGTAAATACTGAACCATGAGTAGGCGGGTGTATACTCAATTTCACTGAAGCAACAGAAATTAACATTGTTTTTCCTCAATCATCTGCCCAGAATAATTGTATTTTCCTGCCTCGGTGTTTTTCTGTGTGTGTGGAAACAGGAACACACGGCGCACAGCGGAGGTGTGGATGGACGACTTCAGTCTGTTTTACTACTCGGCCCGGCCGGCCGCGCGAGGAAAGTCCTACGGAGAGTAAGATCAGGCAGAACTACGACATGTTATTAGGGCCGTTGTAGACAGAAAAGAAGTCAAAAATTCCATCAAAAAACTCAGAAATTTTTAGATTAATCTCAGAAATCTTTGAGAAAAAACAACAAGAAAATTTCTGAGCTCCAAAAGCAGAAAATTTGCCAGAAAAAACTCAGAAACTTTATTTCAGAAAGTTTCTAGAAAAAAACTTAATAATTCCAGAAGTCAAAAATTTCCACCCACAAACTTTATTTCATAAGTTCTCCAGGAAAAACTTGAAATTTCTGAGTTAAAAAATGTCATAGAAAATACTTTAGAAAAGATTTTATTAAATTCAGAACACTTCCACAAGTCATAAATGTTTGACTTTTAAACTTTTGAAATGTTCAATTGTTTGAAATCTTCAAATTTCCTAGATTTTTTTCTAGAAAGTTTCTGAGATTAATCTCAAACTGTCTGAGTTTTATTCTGGCAGAAATATGTTTTTTTTCTATGTACAGTGCACCTGTTGTAAACTCACATTTATAATTGTCTTGCTTCCTCACTGCTACATTATTCTTTTATGAATTGGGCAGATTGACTCAGCATAAAAAAAGAGCTTAATGCTCCCAACTGAGGTGTTTGTTGTGATCTGAAAAGACATCAGTAGAAAACTTCTAGTCATTTAGGAATATCGCCATTAAGGCTGTTTGGGGATTTGGACTTTGGATTAATGCAGTCGACAAACTAAAAGAGCATTTCTCTACGTTGTAAAAGAGTATTTTCTTGTGTTCTCCAGTCTCCTGTGGCTAAACTAAAGAGGCTGATGAATCATTGCTGTGAACCTCATGTGTTACTTTTATATTTTAAGCTTAAGCTAAATGTTTCAAAACAGCGATGTGGTTTAATGGATTGTGCATTAGTTGGAGGTTTTGTTCGACATTCACAGTCAGCGCAGCAGCAGCCAGACAGTCGTTCTGAAATGTCAGTTTATCTGTCAGGAAAATGTGAATACTGACATTTCCACATCAGTTTATGTCTGGCTCTGTGTTAGTGTTTTATTATCTGTCTCAGTGTTGTTCCTTATTATTGGTTATTTCACATCCTGGCTCCGGCGTGTTAGCGCAGGTGCTAGTGGCTATCTGCTGTGTATCTGTCAGCCTGACTGTCTGCTGCTTTGTTTTTGTCTCTTCCAGCATTCAAGGCAGAGTCGAACTTCGGAAGAAGCTCAAGTGCAAATCCTTCAAGTGGTACTTGGACAATGTATACCCTGAGCTCAAGTGAGAATGCATGTTTTGTGTGTGTGCGGGCGTGTGTGTGTGTGTTAGCGCATGCCGCTTCAGGCTTATCTGTGCTGGAAAAGCTTCTGCTGAGCGTGCAAACTTAAAGGAGAAATTTCGAGGCTGATGCCAAAAGTGGCTTTATTACCGTCTGGATCATTGTTAGAAAAAAAGATTATTTTTGATCTTTTCATACTTTATTTGCTGTTGTAGAGTTTCGCTGACTCATGATGGTAGATCATCGTATGAAAAGATGCAGCACACTGCAGAGGTTGGAGTCCAACTTTCAGACTTTATTAACGTGGCAGAAGTCTGGCACACCAAGACTGATCAAAGCAGGCGAGAACAAGTTTAGTTCAAAAGTTAAGTTTAAAAACGCATTAATCTTTGGAGCAATCACAAACTTTGATAAGGTGGTTAAAAAAACATTGAATCATGTCATATAGCGTGTATGTATAGTTTATATTGTATTATTTCTCTGTTTTTGAAAATCTGTATTTTTTTCCGTTTCTTTCTGCTGTCTCAGGTTGATTATTTTATTATTTTTCTATCTTGAGTCCAGATTTGTTGCTTTTCTAATTTGCAGATCCCGTGTCATTTATTTTATTTATTTTTTTTATTTGGTTCACATTCCTTCTTGACCATGACAGACGATATGCACTTAACAATACAATTATATGCAGTCAAGAACATCAGAACTACTTCTAAAAACTTTTAGACAAATCACCGGTGCATTCACAGAATGCTGTAAATGAAGGTCTTTAGCATAATTTGAATGTTTTTCATTGTAGTGCAATTAATCAAATTTTATTCTCTATAATAAAAGTTTCTTTTTTATTAAACCTGTTTCCCTCAAAAATCTTTGGCATTTTGCTGCTTCTACTTGCTGTAGATTAAATACTTTTCCAATTTAAATTAATTTTTAATCTCAACATGAAGGTCAGAAGCAGCTTTCCTCCATCCTTGATTAAGATAAATGAAGAGTCACATCACATGTGACAGCAGCGTTATTATAGATGGAACATTTTAATTGGAAAACACACAAAAGACCTGAGTTCCATATAAATCGACCTGCTTGTCCAGGTTTAAAGAAAAATAAAAGAGGGGAGTGATTTCCAACTTCTCCGTCCATCACGTCCATTTGAGTTCCTGAACGTCTCATTCGCTGCCTTTGTGAGAGAAATGTCTCTCTCTGTCCTGATTGGCTCAGCTCCCCAGGGGCCCGGCTCCTCAGATTCACCACACACACCGTTCCTCACACAAACACACACTTTACGACTCTTCTTTACAAAAACATAACAGCCATGCTACATACAAACCATAAAAATACACGTAAACATTGTTGCTCCATCCCGCCCTTTTTAAAGCAGCCATTTATTCACGGGAGGCTGGTGCTAATCCCCCAGAATGAAATTAACAGGCTTCCTCTCAGGGGACAACAGACGTGACCCTTAAAACGCAGAATAACCTTTAACGGGTTATTAAAAGAGAAAGATAGCAGATTGAATTAATGCAGCACAGCTTAAACTCCAGTTTATGGCATAGCTAAAATTTGAACAAGAAAGGCTGAGAAAGTTTATTAAAGAGGAAGACGACAGAAGAAACTCTTTGGACTAAGTGTAATTTTATGGCTATTTCAGGTCAGCCGGTTATCATCAGGAAAGTATGGAAAACTTTTGGCTTTTTGGCTTAGATATCAAATGTAGGATAACAAATGTACCAGAAATCAGATTTGGTTAGAGCATTTTAGCTAACCTTACAGCTGACAGTAAACGCCTTTATGGACAGAAGATATTTACACATCAACTGAAGCTGATTATTTTAGACAGACCTGTGAAGATGCTGCTGCAGTAATCAATGTGGCTGAAGATAAACACATAGATAAGTTTCTATAGATCTTACTGAGACATCAGTTCTCTAATCCTGGAAATGGTCTTCAGGTGATAGAAGGCCGACTTTGTCACTGTCTTTATGTGTCTCCGAATGTTCAGGTGAGAGTCCAACTTGTTCCAAGCTGCAATAACTGAAGCTGTGTGCTAACTCTTGGAAAATGGCTGAAAACAGAAACTTAAACAATATTCAAACATGCTACAGTTTATGAATAAACATTAGGATATAATGTTGGTATAAGGTATTATTGGGGTTTTAAACAGGTGTTTCAGCTGCTGTCTACTGTAGTTTGTTGTCTTTGTTTGATGTATATGTTTGTTTATTCATGTTTTCTGTATAAATAATCATCTGACTCTTTTAAAAGAATGTCAGTTTGTTGAACAGCTGTGTTATTTATATATTTACTTATTCAAAATCATATACCAACAACACCAAAACGTATTTTTGGTGTTTTAATTTCTTTTTTTAGTTCCTCCATTTCCCAGCCTTCTCACTAACGTCTGCTCGTCTTCAGGGTCCCAGACGACTCGGACTCCCAGTCAGGTGTGATCCGACAGCGGCAGAACTGCCTGGAGTCCCGTCGGGTCGAGGGCCAGGAGATGCCTGTCCTCACGCTGGGCCCCTGCGCAGGAGCAGAGGGGGGCCCCACCAGCAGTCAGGTGAGTCTGTCAGCATTTACTAGGAGAAAATACACAGAAATATCAGTCTGGATACACAATGTGTTTGTGTTTCTGTCATTCCTGGCCTGGAAAAAGGTCAATATTGCAGATTTAGTTATTTTTCGTTCCATACAGTGACATTAACTGTGTTTGCCCCTTCCACATTATTTCCTGTCCATCAAACTTTAATATCAGACAAAGTCAGCATTCATACAGCAGGCAAATGCATCACAAATCCATCTTTTTTATGCCACTTTTATCAGCCCAAATCTGATCTTTTCATCCCTCAATCAGATTTTACTAAATTAGATACGATACTTTTCAAAGCACCTGCAGTCAAAATGATTGTTCGTATTATATTTTTTACATCATTGATGTGAAATGTGACATAATTCTGCATCAGAAGCAGCTGATGCTCCACTAAAGTTGTGCTTTCTTCCTCTTGACGATACTGTTGGCTCAAAAAACTTTAAAATTGATCCATTATTACTTCCTTAAACAGTCTGTTGATGTGTGACGTCAACGTTCTTCTGCTCACAGGGGTCATAAACCTTTCACTGATTAGTAGAATGAATGATACATATTTCTGTAAATAATTTTAATTGAGAATCAAAACCTGCTGTGTGAACGTAGCCAAAGAAAACCTGCTTAAATGTTTTCAAGTGATTTATTAAAAAACAAACCAATCTGACCTAATGAGAAAATATAACACCTCCATGCTCCATTGTTGAATCATTTAGTAAATTAATCAGTTTCACCTTCAGGCTGATTATTAGCAGACCTAAACAAAACAAAGTCAAACATTTATCAGTCCAGGATGGATTATGAAAACATTTCTATGTCTTTAGAATGAAGGACAACATGCAGCCATTATTTAGTCAGGCTAGCTGCTCAGGTAGCTACACCACAACTTTATGTTTTTTATGAGTTAATATTCTCCAAACAAAAGCAGATATTGCTCTTGTAAGTGTTGTATTTGTTTTTCAGCCTGCTGACTGGAAGTGTGCAGCAGCAGGTTATGTAGAAGTAGAGCTGAGCTCACTTCATCCACCTGCAGATAATTCCAGTTATTCTGTCATTTTCTCTGGAATCTCATTAAAATGATTTGAAACTCTTAGCAGAAAATTGGAGAGGATTTGATTATGAGGTCGACATTTCTGTCTACATTTTGTAATTCTTGTCTGAAAATCAATCAAACATTTGCCTTTAAGACATTTAGTTTGTGCAGAACAGAAAACAGATGATGTGTTTCAGTTTTTGCAGACCAGTTTCTTTCTTACTTTGTTCTGCTGAACGCCTCTGACTGTGTTCATTTTTCACAAACCAAGCACAGCAAAAAGCCTCTGTGTGTGTGCATGTGTGCAGGGGGTGTGTGTGTGTGTGTGTGTGTTCTTCATCCTCTCAGTTATAATTAATACCCATAGGATTCTCATTATTCCACGTTTAGAGCGAGCGTGGAGGCTGTGATTCACGCTAACAAGTGGGCTTGCAGAGAGCCAACATGTCAGCAGCTGAAATGCCTAAAGGCTGGAGAAAACAGCCTCTGACTTGAAGGTGGCTGATTAAAGTCCCACAGCTCCCAGTTAAACCAACTGGGAACGAGTGAGAATGAGAAACTGTCTCTTAACCAGAGGAGTCAAAAGAAAAACTGAAGCCTGTTCAGCTCGTTCAGGTCAGGCTTGATCTCCCAGGCTGGATTTGAAGTTCAACAATTAAATTTAACTTTAGTTTAAAGGGTAAAACAGAAAGAATCTCCCAGTGTTGGAGGGAAGTCAGAGGTGTTTTCATTGTAAATGTGAATTATTTTTTCATTATTCTCTTTATACTCAAATGTTGCCAGAGAAATTATGACAAACCAACTTTTATCTGACACAATGTTCTCATTTTTCTTTTCACAACCTGGATATGAAAACATCTTTCTGAGTTTTTATTGTACATTTATGCCACAACACAGCAGGATAGTTAACCCTGCTCATTCAAATGAAATGTATTAATGAAATGTGTTACTACTTTATATTTTCCTCATCAGGAATCAGCAATGAGGATAAACCAACAACATAGCAGGAAAAATCAATATTAAGAAGCAACACTGTGCAAAACAACATTGCTCAAAAAACTAAATCAAATGATGCAATTTGGAACAATTCTCTACTAACTACTTGTTTCAGAAGATAAGTAACCTTCCCTTCTTCTCTTAAATATGTTAAAAGTATTTTGGTATAACTGGTAAAGGATCTTTTAATGATATAAAGTCATTCTGATTGGAGAACCAACAAGGATAAAAGCACATCTTGCTTATCAGTGACTGGATTTATTCATATTTGCCAATTAAATTGAAGCTTAAAAATTTTAAGCAACTGAATATTCTGTCATGTAATAGTAGCTGAGCATGTTGGGCACACCAACATTTTTAATTGGCCCTGCAAATCATGTCTGCAGGGCTCACTGCAAAGTGAGCACATTTTGGCCATTTATTTAAAAATAGTCACATTATAGACATTTACAACCACAACAATCAGCTTTTTCTGCTTGTTTATTAGCTGTGAATGTCATATTGTCAGCATTTAAGTGTTATTTTTTGTTTTAAGAGTTGGAAATTCAGTTGTAGTTGTGCAGAGAAGAAAAAACTTGTAGTTATTGTTGAAATACAGAACTTAATAGAAATAAACATCCATCAAATCTTTCAAATTCAAACTGGCAGTAAAGTTAGTGATATCTACCAGCTGCATGTAAACAAAACTACTTTAATCAGTCTAATATTTCTACCTTTTTGTCATAAGTTTGTTGTTTCTGCAGTTTTTAGTCTATTTTCCTTGTGATGTATTTTATATAAAGATGCATGTTTGTACCTGGGTGAAAATCTTTGAGGCAGAGCCTGTAATCACCCTGCAGATGAGAATGTGTGCTGCGTCAGTCATCTGTGACACAAATCAATCACACAGCTACATTACCCAGAGGTGGACAGCTGTATTATAGACGGTAGGAAATCCATCTCACACAGCTGTGATTGTGAACATTAGTAACGTAATTACCTCTGAGGCTGTGAACGTGCATAAAAAGCAGGCAGATCGGCCAGCTTTTCTCAGGTATCACTCTTATTTTGAGCCTCACTGCTTCCTGATTTTAACCTTTTATTTATTGTTAATTTACAGATTTTGTATGAAGACAAAGGGAAAATTGATGGGGAGTCAGTTATAAATGAGCATAAGAATGTTGGAATATCAATGTTGCATTTTACTTTTGATTTAAAAACCTTTAAACAAACTCTAGTAACATACATACATAAACCAGGGTGTTTGCACATCCTAAAAAATCTAAAATTAAGTCCTTAAAATATCTTAAATCCCTTAGAAAATATTCAAGCTGGCCTTAAATAAGTTAGTCAAAGGTCTTAGATGCTGCTTTGGCATGACTTTAATCTGGTGTAGCTTATTTTTCTCGTAGGACTTTTCTGTCAGGCAAAAGAATGAAAAATCTTTATTACGTTCTTTGACTCGGCCACCTCAACTGCCTCAAGTTTATTAACTAGTTAGCTAGCTAGCTTTTTTTGAGTCTTATCATTGGTGACTGTAAATTATCAGCTGTATGACGTTTGTCTTTGCCAGTGGTTCATATCTGTACAATGCTACTATATGAAAAATGCTATTTTCTTTTGTATATTTCTGTCATGATTCAGGTCTTAAATTCTAATCATAGTGGTCTTAAAAATGTCTTAAATTTGAGTTGGCAAAACCTGCAGAAACCCTGATATACACACAAACAGATATATTAAAAAAACCTTTAGAATACTAGGAAATAATTAAACTTTTTCTCCCTCATCGCAAAAAGTGAAAATATTTCCAGCCTTTGTTTCTTGTACTTTTGATGATTCTGGTTCAGAGGGAATAGAAACCCAAAATTCTGTTCCTCAGAAAATTTTAATATTACATAAGTTAATGTATAAATAAATGTTATTTTAAACAGAAATGTCAACCTTCTGAAAAGTATATTAATTTTTTTAATATACTTTCTTTTTTTTGTCCACTCAACTTTCTATTCATAATCATGGACACAGCACTCTTTTTACTTTTTGTGTCCTCCCCTTCAGAATACTTTTGCACATATTTTTAATTAAGCTAATAAACAATTAAGGTGTTTCTAATATCTAACTTTTGCATAATATTCACATTTTCTGAGACATTTCAACTTTTAGTTTTCATTGTCTATGATCCAAAATCTTCAAAATTATTAGAAATGGAGGCTTGAAATATTTTACAATATGTGATGAAAATATGATACATCTGAGTTTCACTTTCTGAAATGGAGGACAAGATATTCACCTTACAATAACAAAATATGATAACTAAGAGAATTCATACTTAAGAACTACCAAAAAGCACACTCAGCAGTTTTTCATTCCAGCGTGAGCGCTGAGGTTGTAGGTTTGGTTGTGTTGGGACTGAATCTTGAAAGTGCAACGACACGCAGTAACTGAGCGGCGGGTGGCTCCAGCTGTGAGATAATGTATTGAACTGGAGCACCAATTAACCTCTGATGTCATTCCATTTGCAGCAGTTCGTTAAATCAGTCACTGTGAAATAAAGCCTGCAGCGTTCAGATGTTCTTCAGAAAACGTTTTACCTCAACTAGTTGGCTGGAAAGAGCTCCACTTCTCCTTTCAACCATTCTCAATACTAAATACTTCCAGGACTTGTACAGCAAAACACAAAGTTAGCAAAACTTGAGAAATCCATGGGATTACATGTAAAAGGCTTTGCTAGCCAGCTGTAGCGCCTAGTCAAAGATCTTCAAGTCAAACTTTCAATATTCTGATGTTCAGATTCCAGGCAGCCTGAGGTTCACTTGGTGGTGGGCACACTTCTGCTAATCTGCTAATCCACTAATAGCAAAGCTAAGTTTTCATTTAAAGTCTTAGCATTTTTGCTAACATTAAAAGTGTTTAGCACAACTCGCTTCCAGTTAAATAACAAAGTGCTAATTTAGTTAGCTGTTTTGTAAGCTTTCAGGTGAACAAAGTTTGACTTCTCTGTTGAAGTTTTGATCATTGACTAAGAATTTTTCAAGTAAAGACTTTCAGGTAAAAACTGCTCACTGTTAAAGAACTGCAACAAAGAACACGACAAAAACATAAAAAAATCTTACAAAGTATTTCTGAATTAGTTCGTACAAATATCTTAGTTTACTTGAAATAAAACAAAACTAGCTTACAAGTACCTTTTCAGGAAGATATGTAGTCAGAAATTTCTTAAGACTTTTTTCTCATGTTATAAGTGAAACCGGCTACCAATGCATTTAGTACTTTTTCATTAATATTAAGGAATTATTGACTTTAAACAAGCTCCTCCTTCTTCCTGAAATGTTACTTGTAAGTTAGTTTTGTCTTATGATACTGGAAAGTAGACAAAAAAAATGTTTGCGTTTTTACAGTAAAGTCTATCTTTGAGTCACCAATTCTTCATGTAAAACCAGTAAAGGATGAGGGACTGATCCAGAGGAAGCTGGAATACTGTTATTATTTCCAAACCACAGTTTAAAGTGGCTGTACTAAATTGTTAGAATTTTCTGGCAGGGAAAGAGTTCAAATGTGCAGAAGCCGCTACAGAAGGTTTATAAACACACCAAGGCTGCACACATTGATTAATAACTGGAATATGTTTTGTTCCTGCAGGAGTGGGTGTACACTCACGGGCAGCAGATCCGTCAGCAGCAGCACTGCCTGTCGCTGTCGACCACCTTCCCTGCATCGCAGGTCCTCATGCTGCCCTGCAACATGGCGGACGGGAAGCAGGTCTGAATACACACACACACACACCCCCACACATCAAACACATACATCCTCAGCTCAGACTGACAGGTGGTGTGTATCTGCAGCACCGTCTGTCAAATGGCAGGTAAATAAATCAAAATGTTAATTAACCTGAAGATGAATTTATTTAAAAAATGACTGATATTCACACATGTGCAGATGCTTGGTGCGTTTTTGAGCGTGCAGCTTCAAAAACAGACACTCACGCATGTCATTACCTGACCACTTGGCACCTTGACGGCATCCCAGAAACCCCTGCAGCAGGGAACCACCTGACAACCAATAAATCACCTGAGGAAGAAGAAGAACAGGCAAGGAGGGGCGACATGAGAGGAAGGATGAGGAAGAGGAGGAGAGAGGATGGAGGAAGAAAGCAGACGAGCGATGGCAGAAGATTTTCTCATTAAACCTCACCAACTGTTCCAACGTGGAAAATCTGCTCCGGTGTGTTTGTGTTCATGGCCTCCGGGTTCCTGGGATGTAAAACCAAACCAGAGGATGCATGGATCCAGTCACACTCAAAAAACATGTTCATATTTCCACGTTCTGATATCTGACATGATGCACAATAAGATTCAGTTGTTATTTCATCTAAAAGTCATCCAGGCAGAAAATGAGAACGACGGTAAAAGGGCGTAAAAACAGAGAATCAAGAGAGGTGAAAATATAAAACACAGCGGTAAAAACGAAAGGGAAAGAAAGAAGAAAAGCACAAATACACAGAAGTAATCACACTTATAGTCAAAGTATTCACTCCCCAAAAGCAAGTTTCCTCTTTCCAGCTGCTAAAATAAAACCTGCAAACAAATCCAGGACTAAAATTAAACATATATTGCTCAACTTTTTAATAATTCATACTTTTTCGCACAGTGATATCATTGTGAGAGAGAAAATAATAATCTTCTACTATTTTATTGCCTTTCCAGTTCAGTATCACTGCAGTCGGCTCAGTCTGCCAGGATGAGAATCACCTGCATACAAATCCAGATATCAAAACATCACAACATTTACTGTTGTTCGGTTCAAGACTCAACTTATTCAACTTCCTAAAACTGAATCAGAAAACTCAAAATCAAGCTCATTTTACACTGGAGTTAATGATTTAACTTATTTTTAATAAAACATTTTTTTTTTGCATTTATTATTTAATGGATTTTTGTTATTTTTCTGGGTCCACCCACTGTGTGTTAGAATGGCCCAGTCAAAGCCCAGACATACCTCTAACTGAGAGTTGAGGTTCCATCCAGTCTGACTGAAGCTGAGGATTTTTCAAAGAAGAAAGGGCAGAAATAAAAATAAAACCTACTAAACTATGAATCTCCTGGTGATGATGAGACAAATTGTTGTTATTTTTAAAGACATTGAACGCATCGCTGTGCATAAAGAGGTTGGAAGTGTGAAAAACAAGCTGCAAATTAAGAGAGCAGAGAATTCGGCTTTGAGATGTTAAGAATTTAAAATGATTTTCTGAGAGTTTATTAGAGGTTAAGAAGACGAACAAACCTGCAAAACAAAATGTACAAGAGATAAAGAAAAAAGATGTGGTGATGCAGATGGAGAAGAATTGAAAAAGAAAAAAAGAGACGTTGAATTATCCATTTGAAAAAGATACAGCTTGAAGAAATTAATAAAACATAAAAATAATGAAACAAGGAAGGAACAAAAGAAGGATGGATGGATGTAAGGCAGAAAGAGGAGGAAGGGAAAAGAGGGAGGAAGGAATGAAATGAAGAAGGAAAGATGGAGAATAAGAAACAAAGAAAATGAAGGAAACAAGAAAGGAAGTAAGACAGAGTAGGAAACGAGAATGAATGAAGGAAGGATAGTAGGAAACAAAGAAGGACATAGAGAAGGATGGACTGTAAGAAACAAGGAAGACAGAAAAGTAGGAAAGAAGAAAAATATGAAACAATGATTATAGAAACAGTTAATGAAAAAAGTTCATTTCTTAACATTTTTTCTCTCCCATTTTGCTTGATTTTGTTTGAAATCAGCCAGAAAGTTGAGGAGAGAAACGAATCACCTGGAACGTCTCCAGCAGGCCGAACGTTTTGGTTTCCGTCGTTCTGCTGGAATATTTCCAGATCGTTTCACTACATTAGCAAAACGAGACTCTACGCTGAACCTTGGAGACGGAGGATGTTAGTGAGATGATGTTTGGGTCTGCATGCATGGAGACACACAGGCAGCTGCAGCACACCTGCAGGAGGCGCTGCTGCAGCGTCACGGTTACACACAAACGCACCATCTGGGTTTGTTTTAGCCGCTCTGTGTGTGTACTGCAGCCGCGCCGCTGGAGCGCATCTCTGTCATGTAAATGAAACATGTAAACCTTTGTGCTGACACACTGTGGGTGTGTGTGTGTGTGTGTGTGTGTGTCAGAAGGCAGGAAGTAGAGCGATGATGGCTAATTAGAACGACGATCTGGTAGAGAAACAGCCCAGAGCTGACAGGTGGAGACTGAGGGAAGGAAAAAATGCAGAGAGAAGCAAAAATACAGAGGGAGAGAAATAAAAAAAACACATAAAGACAGAACTATACAAAAAAGAGAAAACTGGAATCGTTTTAAAACTGAACTTCCAAACTATTCTGCATAAAATCTCACTTACATAAATGAAGCAGCAGCACTTAGTGTCACATTCATCTTTAGTAAATTACATGTCTGCCTGTAAACACGTTGCTTCGCTTAATGGTAGCACAGGTTGCATCTAAAAATGTCTCATAAATAGAATGAAGTATGCAAAAAGGAAGAATATTTTAGCACATTAATAAACCTTAAGCTAACAAATCACAACGGCTGTGGAAATGTCAGAAAGAGAGGCGAGCAGAAGTAGTTTCCACTCTTAACGCTACGGAGAAATCGCATGAAAGAGACACAAAGACCTGACTTTATACATTATACAAAACTGAAACACAAACATATACAAAAAAAAGATCTGGAATATTAATCATTTGTTCCAGACTTCTCAGAAACACTGTGTGATGTTTTTGCACCCAACAGTCTAAACAGCTTTGAGAAGAAAATGTTTCTGTCAAAATGACAGAGTATTAGAGCCAAACTAACAGATTTTTTTAAATTGCAAGAAAAACATAAGAAAGATTAAAGTCTTGATATTAGCAGAATAACAACAATTCATACAAATATCTAATTTCAATGAGAAAAAAAGCTTCTGACAGAAAAACCTTTTATCAGTTCAGTTAGAGATTGGAAGAGACTTTAGATTGGGTCAAAGGTCAGTGATCCTAAGTCCACATTGCAAAATCTTTCTTTTATAAATATGTTATTTTACTTATTTGTCAAAATTGTCACCATGTTGTGACAGTAAAATATGAGATATAATCTACGGAACGGTCAATTTCCTGCACTTCCTCCCTGAGCTGCTACTACTGTCTGAAGAAATGCACCAGTCCTGTCCAAAAGCAACCAATCAGAGCCAGGAGGCGGGTCTTAGCGCTGTCCATCAACCTCATGTACTCACTGCTAAATGTGCTAATGGCGGAGAAACACTTACTGTTGCAGGAAAATGTTCTAGCCGCTGTCATCGGTGGCTATGCTAACAAGCCTTAGCATGTTGTGATGAACTAGCTGTAGCGTAGCAGAGAGAAAGAGGGGGAGGAAGAGGGCAGCACCACATAGAGGGTGATTGACAGCACTAAGAGCCGCCTCTTGGCTCTGATTGGTTGCTTCTGGTTAGCAGAGGGGCTCCATATTTTCACAGGTTATCAAACATACTGTCACAACATAGTGACAATTTCAACAAATGTGTTAAAAAATATCTTTTGTAAAAGTTACCTACTGCAGCTGTAAGTAAAATAAGCTTATATACTTTATTTAAGGAAAATGTATAGCTTTGTTTTCTTTTAAGATGATTTTTAATATTTTTTATTATAAATGTAATTTTGTTTTATCCCAGTAAGAAAAGCTGTGGTCCTATAGCACCTAAGTGAAATCTTAATGAACAAATATATCAGAATCAAATTCAAACCTTCCTGCAGGTTAGGAGTTAAAGTACACTTTTCGTTTTGAAATGATCCAAAATGTTGCTTTCGTAGTCCATAGACTGTCTCTGAAATAAAAAGCTCAGGTAGGAGAGCTGAATAGTGAGCAGAAGCCTCCCGGGAGGAAGTGTCAGGCCTGTGATGACCTGAGGATGATGAGATGCGCTCTCAGCTCCCAGCGGTCGTCTGGAAAAGGAACAAAGTGGCCTGAACTTTACCAGAGCTGCTCTGACTTGCACAAAGACAGAGTAACGCAACGTGTTCCTCTCATATTTGATGTCAGCTCTGCTGCAGCAGCCGGTAATGAGGTGAATACTAATTGATTTACTTTTAATTATCCCTCCCTCTTTTTTGTCTTTCAATTACAACCCTGAGCGGCCCGTCGCTGTGCTGCGACGAGCGCCTCGTCCTGCCAGAGTTACAGCAGAGCTGCAGTTGTTTTACAGGACAAAGCTTGAATGTGTGGGATTAGGACCCCACAATGCTGAACCAATCAGAACATGTTCATGCTCCACATCCTGACAAACTCTGAAACTCAAGTAAAGCATGGATATGATTTAGATTTTGTTCTTTAATATTCAAATTTTGACTCTTCATCAATTCTTCAGTCTCATTGGCTCTCAGTCTCAGCTGTAGAGTAATGATATAAATAATATATCCTCCATTATTGCTATTTACACCTACACTGACCTCAAAATCTAACATTTAAATTTTATTCAGTATATCTAATTCAGCTTCAAACGGAAAGAACAACTCATGTGTCATTAATTTTACGGTGATACTTTCTGTTTTCTCCCTCGTTAAGCAATAAAAAATCATGAAACTTTAGTGTAAAATGATTTTCCCCCCTAAGCAAAAGCAATATTTCAAGAAAAGAGATAAAAACAAAAGCAGAATCTCGCTGAGATGGAGGGTAGATTTAGAAGACACCGCCATCTAGCGGCTTTTAAGAGGAATTACAAATAGATATTTACCTAAATTCACCAAAGCCTTGCCAACATTTGAGATTATAAACTGAAAAATATTTAAATAACAGTTAAACTTTAGCAAGATAGTTACATAATCAGGGCTGACTAATAGTGAAAGTAAAACCTTTTCCACACAATATGAAGGGAAGTCAACAGATTGGGATTGAACAGCTGCGTAGCTGTAAGAATTTTCAAGATAAAAGCTCTGTGCTTAATTTTTTTTTTTATCAATCAAATCAAAGTAGTTTTTTCCCTCTATGTTGCCAAGTTACATCATTGTGAAAACATTATTTGAGTTCAAGAAGTTCTCATCAAATACAGAGACAGCTAGTTATTATTTTAAATCTATTAATCCATAGTTGATAGCACTGTTGCCACAGCAACCCAGCCTGGATTTTGCCTGTTTCTCCCATGAATGTGTAGATTTTCTCCGGGTACTCCGGATTCCTCCCACAGTCCAAAACAAAATGGTTAGCTTAGATCGTGATAAACATGTGATCAATATCAATTGTGTCTCTGTGATGGACTGCTGACCTGTCCAGAGCGGTCAGCCTCTCCCCCACTGACTGCTGCAGGACAGACATATTTATTGATTTATTACTGTATATTTTTCCTAAGTAGTTACTATAACTTACCTATACTTGTATATGGAACTGTTGTAAATGTTGTATATGTTGCACTCTTCAGTGAGCAGCTGTGAAGCATTTTCTATGTTTATATGCTAAACTCGGTGAAAGAACCTTTGTCATAGTCGGAAACGTATTTCTCTGCAAACGGCTGCATCGTCTCCGACTCGCTCTGCAGAGCGTGACTGAAGACCTTTTCAGAAACGTCTCGGGCGAATGCAGCTTTCTGGATTAAAAACATCCTCTTTCAAATGCAGCACAGTGTCTGAGCGAGTAGCAAGAAGGTTGAAGAAAGCAAAAAAGAATAAAATATTAGCATAAAACTTTTTGTTTTTTGTTCCTGTCTTGCAGCGGTGGCAGAAATCAGGGACTCACTTGGAGCACATCGTGTCTCGATTCTGCCTGGACTCAGAGATGGCTCTGGACGGCATGGACTCGTCCCGCATGCTGGTCATCAGCCCCTGCGAACTGAGCGCCTATACACAGAGATGGGAAGTTCCCTTCTCCTGACCTCGTGACCCTGGGCCTCCAGAAACCTGCTTTATCACACTGACTCTCCACCAGCGAGAGCTTTGGCCCAGCGCTCCACTTCCACTGACCGGAGCAGCGGGAGCGACGTCAGCACCGAGCTGAAGATTACCGCACAGAAACATGATGAAGACGAGTCGAAGGGCTGAAACAACAGAGGATCAGAAGGATGCATGGAAAACAGACATTGTTAATGTCAAATTCTCAATGTCTGTTCATTTGATATGGGTCAAATTAAAGAGTTTGAAACTAAGTGCACCTTAAAACTGTCCAAGCGAGGCAGAAACTTTTCACAATGAGGGAAAAAAAATAACGTCTGGTTATTATTTACAACAAACACGTTTCTTCTTCGAGCTGTTTAATCATCAGAAAAATTAAAAGTAAGCACAAGTCATGTTTACAACATAACTCATCTCATTAACAGTGCAGATGTGTTTCCTGTTGGACTCAGCAGGAACAACTAAGACCTCACCAAAATAAAAGCCATTCAGGCTGGGGGATAAGTATTCCAACATTTAATCTAAGTTTGAGATTATTTTACATAATGTATTTTCAAATGCATTTTTCAGCAAAAACCTTAAACCCAAAACTATGTGAAAGTTAGAACAAAATAACATTTTATTGTTGCTTCATCACTCACTTCCTGTTTTGCCAGCACTTTAAAATAAACTGGCTTGTTTTTGCCATGTTTTCTAGATTTTTTTTAATTTTTTTTATTTTTTTTTACCAATTTTCTGGTTCAGATCAAACAAATCTTGAAAAAAAACCCCATAATGCTCTGAAGTATTTCTGCATCATTGTGTATTAATGTCAGTTTGCAAAGTGCTGGCTTTTGAAGAAGTTTGGTCGTTCGCATTAAAACATTAGTCAAAATATATATTTTGACTTTTCAAACCAAATATTTTGTTTTATTGCCTGAAAGCTTTACATGACCTAACCTTCACGTTGTTTCTTCATTGTGTGCAAATTGTTTCATTCTTCACATTCTCTGCAGAGAAGTTTCCTCTCATGTAGCGACAGAATCCTAGACGTAAAACGTCTTGCAGGCCAAACAAAAACTACATTTTATTTCTAGCCAAACTAACAGGAAACAGGTTATTGCTGATGAAATTCAAACCTTCAACCTTCATGTCATATGATGATGTTCCCTGTTTTCCTGTTTTTGTCATTCTGAGAATCTAAACAGATAAAGTTACTGCTGACCTACAAAAGGTTCCTCCACTTCCCTCACTTTTTTCTCACTTCATCGCGTGTTTGACATCTGCAGCTGCATCATCTTGATATCCTCTCTGATTCCTGAATAAAGTTTTATAATTCCTCTTTCTATTTTTGTTAAATGACTGTGGTGTATGTGTAAACTGTGAGCTTCAGTGTGTTTTCCAGCATCATCACCTGGAACCTATCAGTCCATCACAATGTCTGTAACTTTTAACTCGAGATTTATTGCTTCCTTTTCTCTGGGATATAAATTTGACGTAAAATTTGTCTTAGTCACTCTTCAAATGGCCAGATGAGGCTGATCTTCAAATTTCAAAAAATGTCTACAAGAAAATAATGACTCAGCTAAACCATGTATGTTTGAATCAATCCTATAAAAGATATTTCTGTCCTACCATCACAGATATGTATGTGAAGAGTGTGCTAAAGGTTACTGAGACTTTAGATGAGCCAGAAGGAAAGCACTGTTGACTGTTAAGTATGGTGGTGGCTCCAGTGTGCTGTGGGACATTTTCTCTTCTAAAAATCCTGGGAACCTTTTAGATGGAATGACATCACTGACTCTTTCAGATACTGGGATATTTTGAATAAATAAATATGAAAATGGGTCATCACTGGATCTTTCAGCAGAATAAAGATTCAAACCATCAACCTTCTTTCATTCTAATCACCAAGAGTATTGATTATTTATAGAGACTGTCAATAGTTAAAGATTAAGTGCTCCATATCTATTGGCAAAAAGGGAAGTGTTCATGTGAAAACTTCATTTAATTAAAGCGTATTCCTCCCCTCTCAACAAATATGCACAAATTATCCATATTAATTCAAATTTCTATTTTAAAAACTAATAATTTAGACACGTTATTACCAGTGGTGGCAGTAAGTATGGTGGGGCTGCATTTTTCCCAAACAACTGCTTGTGTCTGCATTTCTAGCAGGATCTCTTTAACGGGAGAACCAGTGTAAACGGAGAAATTGTTTTCCTGCAAACTGAAGCTCAATAATCGCCGCTGAGGCGGAGTGTTTGTATTCACAGGGACAGAGTACAGTATGTTCAGATCCCCCCCTGATCCCGGTCCACCGGTCCGTTTCATCCGCTCAGGGAATCATTAACCCGAACCTGGCTGTCCCACTTTGGATTTTAAAGACATTAAACCGCAGAAGATGTCACAGAGTAAAAGTTGACATTTAATCTTTTCGATTCAACTGCATCCCTGCTTTCCAAAGGAGAGAATCGCCTTTACGTAAGTACAGCGACCTTTCCATTTTTCTACCTCTTTCTTTGCGCAGCTGTGTTGAAATAACCTTAATGTTATCATTTTGTGTTTCTTTACAAAAACCGCAATAATACAGAATTTATCAACATGTTTTGCGATTTATAGAGTCCTGACATTTCAAGCCGGTTAAATGGACTGTAATTAATTTAATTGTTTCCAGTCGGCACTGTTTTTATCGCCGTACCGCCTGGGTTTGTAGTTCGAACCTTCAAGAATTAGCGGTGCAGACGGCAGGAATGGACTACAACTCCCAGCGTTCAGAGGATAAATATGACGTAAGAGCTGAAGATACGTTCGCGTAATTTTAAAAATGATGTTTCTCGCTGTAGCGCAGTCAAAGGTGTAACCTAAAAAAGAGATTTGACGTATAAGAAGCTTATTTTTCATTTTGGTTACATCTCTGGTTGATACGTTATAGTGTTTCTTTTCACTTGTATGTTGTTTTTTTAAAGTTTTTGACACTATGTACAGTCAACGAGAACACGGGGAATTCAGGTAACTTTTTAAAGGTTTAAGTTCATTGTTTTATATTTGCGCAACATCTCGAAACTTTTTGGAATATTTTGCGCTTTTTAGCACATTTGTAGCTACATTTTATAGGTCAAATTGGAATAATAACATACATCTCCTGTGTATTTGAAAGCATCACTTGCGTCATTTTTTAAGGACATGAAGTGAGGTTTGTTTTTGGTGCTGGTTTAACTAAAGAAATAAACGCTGACAATGTTCGTTTTTAATATTTTATCCGAATGCACTTGAGGCCCAAGGTAACAAATGGCACTTCCACGCCCGAAGACAGGTATGCTAATGCTAATGTTAGCTAGCTGTTAGTAGAAACGGAGTTTGTTTTGAATGAGGTGCAGCTAGCCAAACATGTGTTAGGCTCTTTCAGTTAGAGGTTTCTGTATTGATCCAACCTTTTATAACTAGGATGGCTTACAGTGAAGTCAAAATGTTATCTGCTTTCTTACGTTTACATTTTCAAATGGTTCCAAATTATACGCAGTTAAATAATTATATAAAGATGAACCAGTTAGTCGGTGGGAATCGGTGTTTTTTACTAATATGCTGGAATTGCCATTAATACTGTAAAGTTATGTGTTTGTTATTTAATTGAGAAATACCACCATTTTCATTCTATAAGCACGTCAACCTCCTTTTCGTGTTTTAAAGCAATTTGTTTTAAGTTTAATATGAATCACATGAAGAGCCTAGGACATGTTCCTATTTGCTTACATTGTGGATAAACTTTTTCTGTTGGATTTAAAACCTCTTCTATTAAAGAACTTTCTCGTTTTATGTTGTAATCCCAAGAATAAAAAATCTGAATGAGTATTTTCATCCGTTCCCACATGTTAACCTGTTTATGAACTTTCTGTTTGCTTTCTGAACTCCAGACCTCCCATGTTTCTTCACCGAGTGAGCTCCTTCAGTTCCTGCGTTCGCCCCAGAGGGCATCCGGCTCTCCGCTGGGCCTCCTTCCCCCACCAACCATTCACCCCTCACCCTCATCCATGGTGGTCAGGCCCCAGGTTCCCACCCTGGCTTCCTCCCCGTCCCCCACCTTATCCACCTCCTTATCCACTGTTCACTGGTAACAGATTCCACTTTGTAAACGCTGGTGGTCTGCAGTCATTCCACACCTCTGTGGATGTCATGATGGAGCGTCCCGGCAGAGAACCGCCAACCAAACGATTGAAAAGTGGAGAGGACAGGAAGAGAGTTGGGGAAAATGCATCATCCAGGGATGGAGGAACGAGGGAAACGAGGGCAAAAGCCAGGGAGAGAGAGTCAAAGCAGGAGCATCATCATCGGGATTTCAGAAGAGACGGCAAACTTCCAGCGAACCACCAGTCCAGAATTGGAGAGAAACCAAAAACCGGAGCCGAGAGAGTTTGCAGCAGAGAAAGAACTAAATGTGAGAGAAAAAGCAGCAGCGACAGAACTAAAAACCAGCATTCACAAGCTGCAGGATCCAGGACTGAGCAGGAGAAACCCAACGTCTGGTTCCGAGGCAGGCCTGCTGAGGAGCAGTGGAGCTTTCAGCAGAACCAAACCGGGTCGGTAGAACCTGACAAGGTTGGCGGTGTGGATGCAGGGAGATGGGCGGGGCCTCAGTACCAGCCTTCCTGTTCTATTCAAGCAGACGGACGACCTCCACAGCAACCTCCACAGCCCGTTAAAGGTCAGTTTCCTCTTTTAATATTGGTAAAATAAAAGCTCTTTAAATGTTCATACGCAATAAAAAAATAAATGTACTGGGATTATTAAACTCACAATTCAGCGGAGCATAGGGGCCAACCTAAGTAAATATAATTATGAGAATAGTCATAAAATGACGAGAATGAAATCTTACAAGCATAAAATCATCACATTATGATTTTATTCTCATATTGTTATGGCTTTATTCTTGTACAATTTTATTCTCAGAACCATTTTGATTTTCATGCAACTTCTCATAATATAAGTTTATCCTGGTAAAACTGACTTTATTGTCTTAATTGTGTTTATCAATATGGCTAAGCAAAGCAATCCTCTCAATTTTCACATTTTATCAGATGAAATTAAACCTTATTTTCTTCAGGTCTTCAGAGGTACTGGGAGACCTGCAGTACTGGACCCCAGCCACCAGAGGGCAGCAGAGTCTTTGACTTCTCTGTGATGTCCTACAACATCTTGTCCCAGGATCTGCTGGAGGATAACGCCTACCTGTACCGACACTGTGACCCCTCCGTTCTGCCCTGGCCGTACCGGCTGCCCAACCTGCTGGCAGAGATCCAGCAGCACGACGCCGACGTGAGTGGACCACATAAAGCCTGAAAATATTCATAAAATCTAAAAATATACTCACTATTCCTCATATCCATCATTTCTGAAATCACTGAGAGTTGGTTCTTACTAGAAAATGTTGCTTTTCTATATTTCTACTTTGTAGGAATCCCTTGTTAAAACTTAAATTTCCTTCCGATGTTAAGAATCTTTAACTTATTCAATTTTAAAATCACTATAGATTAAAATAATAATAATAATTCAGGCCCCAGCGAGATTTGAACTCGCGACCCCTGGTTTACAAGACCAGTGCTCTAACCACTGAGCTATAGGGCCTCACCTGGGCAGAGTTGTGGATCAGGTGTAATTAAAGTTTCAGCACTGTGGACACACCTTCACTGCAACTGGTCTGACTCCAGTCAGACCAGTTGTCTCTGTGCTCATTGTGTCTGTAAATCTGGCTTTCAATGCATCACTGGATTTTAGCATTGGATGAGTCTATTTCAGTCAGAACACCTGTTGATAACTGCTTCGCTTAGAAATAAGACAGAAAAGTTAACAGAGTTTAACATTGAAAACAACATAAAATTGTGAGGGATGTTATGATTCCCAACCTGCAGTTCAAACTCATTCAAACTGTTCCACAATTGTTTTTTTTTGTTTTTTTTATCTAAATCAAGAATCTTGTGGCTCTTTTTCCACAATGGCTCTTTAAGAAAATGTGCAGAACCAACTATTTTTTAAAATATTGATATAACAATTTCAGATTTTAGCAGGGTTTGTTTTTAGGGTTTTTGTACAGAATAAATCCAGCATTGATTTTCCACAACAGAATGACACGGTATCAATAATAACGTTAATATACTTGTCAAAGTATACAGGGTGTAAAATGTCAAACTCATTTCTATTTCGATCCACATCATGAATCATTAATTTCCTCAAAGGGCTGGTTGTGTCAGAAATTTATAAAACTATCAGCTAACAAACAAGTAAGTATTTTATCTTTCTCTACATTCGATGAGTACCTTTTAAAAAATTATATTTAGCATCCAAGTAACTTAAGCAATCAAAAACTAATTTATTTTGGGTGATAAAGTAATATTTATATACAGAACTACTAGTTCTGTGGAGAACAATAGAAATAGTCATGGTGAGTTTGAAACTAGCTGTACTTTTTAATGTTTTCTCTGTTTTAAAATCTTTACTAACCAACAGAATGCAAACAAGAAAAATACTCGACAACCAAAACTGTTAGTAAATGGCGGTAAATATGGAGATAAATGGGGTCCAAAAAGATTGTTTGAAAAATTAAAAAAATTAAACTGAACATAAGATTGAATACTACATTTAAGATTCAAGCCTTTTTTCTTAAGTTTCAAATCTTTTTTTTTTTTAGCTTTAGCAACAAACATTATGGCCCCAGTTTAGCTCCAGAACATTAACTTAATTATTGCACATGACTGCAAAAGGAGATTAAAAACAAACAGAAATCCCTTTTGTCCCTCAGGGGCCTCCTGCTGTAACATCTGCAAATGTATCTTACATTTATTAGAAGCCAGATATGTAGTTAGATTTAGCTAAATATTCAGTCTCTTAAGCGTGTTGATGAATTTTTGTTTGATGGCCATCGGTAAATAAGAAATGTTTGTCTCTGCAGGATGGGAAAATAAACTTATCAGGCCCCAGCGAGATTTGAACTCGCGACCCCTGGTTTACAAGACCAGTGCTCTAACCACTGAGCTATAGGGCCTCACCTGTGACAGCTGGCGGCGATGACTCATTTACACCTGTACACACAGTACAGGCACACCTTGACGTCACAGTGTCTGCTGTGTGACGTGTCACCACTTTACTGTTTTGGACTTCAGTGGTTGAGTTAGTTTTCAGTCGGATAAATCCAAAACCAAAGTAAAGTTTCCTCCTGATAGGACAGAGAGGGTTCATTTTAGATTCAAAAACTCAATAAATAACGAGATGCATTAAAAGTTTATTTCATAGTAAGTATGTTATGGAAAAGGCCTTGAAGAAATCTCCATTTAATCTAGGATGTTCATATCTTATTTGTCAAGTTCAAATGCAGTGGTGCACCAACCGCCGTTTTCTGATTGCTGGTTACCAATATTTAAAAAGCCTGACCAACCAATTCTGATTTTGACCGATTCCAAATGTTTTTTGTCTAAAATGTTGCTAAATATAGCAAGAAAGTCACTTAGTTGACAACAGTGTGACTATTAACGTGCAGACATGACCTGGTGGGCTGATCTGTCAGTCAAACGTCTCACAGCAGAGGAAAAGAGGACAGTGGCTGATTTTATTCTTATTTTTTTAAGACATTGCAGAGGTCGGTAAGAAAGTGTGTAAGAATAAGAATCACATGATTCTTATTATGATCAGCTTCAGAAAAGATCAGCTTCATATGTAAGTATTGCCTGATTACTAATCTCCCAAAATTAAGGATATCGGTGCACCCCTAGTCAAATGTTCTCTACTGTTAAATAAAGCTTTTCTAAGGTACCTTACATTCCCCAAAAGGAGAAAATGCTTCCATCTTTTGCTCTATTTACTGTAGGAGCTACGGTAAATCAGAACAAACAACCCAAACAATTTTAAAGTTATTACTTTCTGTTCAAATACACATAAAGCTAAAAAAAAAATGCAAGAGTAGAAATGTGGAAATTTGGAAAAGTTTGGAGTTTAGGCATTAAAAAAAATCACAAAGTCAGTAATTAAAGTTTTACCAGCCTGACCCGTTTTCAACAGTTCTGTCAGGAGGAATGGGCCAAAACCCCAGCAAACTATTGTGAGATTCTTCTGGAAGGAAACAAAAAACGTTTGACCCAAAACACTCAGAAGATGTATGTAAACTTCTGACATCATTGGAACAGCTAACAGAAATAATTCTTAGGTTAGGAGTTTAGTCATTAAACATACATGTTTAGGCTGATTTATTTTCAATGAGAAACATCTGTCATGTCATTTTTCTTTTAAATGTGATGCAATGTGTGTTAATTGTTGTCCAAAATCAAGAGACAGTTGGAATATTATTCATCAGGTGGGATTTTTTTCATCAGATTTTATCCGATTTATTTGTGTTTAAATCATGTTTAACATCAGAAACTGATCCCAGTTCCTGTTGTACATCAGATCACAATTGTGTGAACAATTTGTTGTTTTTAAAAATGTGTAAAAAATCGTAAAATAAATCAGGCCCCAGCGAGATTTGAACTCGCGACCCCTGGTTTACAAGACCAGTGCTCTAACCACTGAGCTATAGGGCCTCACCTGAGCAGAGTTGTGGACCCGGTCTAGTTAAAGTTCAGTGCTGTGGACACACCTTCCACTGTGATTCCATAAATATCGCTGGATGTTTGATTTTAAATGTCACACCTGAGCAGCGCCTCTCCTGGTTTGGTACCAGACAGACCTGTTGGTTCTGTTGGCAGCTTCTTTCTTTTCCCTGTTGGACGTCAGAGGTTTAAATAAAACTCTTCTGATGTCTATCTATTTCTCATTTTTTTTGTACTATTTATTTCTTTATCTTTTTTATGTACGTATATGTATATTGTATATTATGCACTTCAACTCGAGTTAAGCACAATCTC
This sequence comes from Brachyrhaphis roseni, assembly GCA_903066815.1. Classification (NCBI taxonomy): domain Eukaryota; kingdom Metazoa; phylum Chordata; class Actinopteri; order Cyprinodontiformes; family Poeciliidae; genus Brachyrhaphis; species Brachyrhaphis roseni. The sequence goes on along the minus strand of CAEFZY010065124.1, from coordinate 2,146 downwards.
AATCTCGTTGTAATCTGTGGATGACAATGACAAATAAATCTTATCTTATCTTAAACAGGAAGTCATGAATACTTAGTGCAGCTGAAAATGTTGAAATAAATGTTGTTTTCTTTCTGTCCCAGATTCTGTGTCTTCAGGAGGTCCAGGAGGATCATTATGAGAACCAGATCAAACCGGCTCTACAGGCTTTAGGTACCGACTCCTGTCTCTTCCAACACATCCAACTAGTTCGAAAAATACAGAATTTATTACAGTTTTATAGAATATATAAAGTATAATGTGGTGGAAAAAACATCAAAGCTTCCAGATTTTATTCTTTATTTTCTATTGATAAAACTAAAGATGAATGTATTATTATTATTTTTATAGATCTAGGACCATAACTCAATATTTCAGTCATTTCTGTAGCTGTAGATTTGTTTACTTTTCTGAGAAAATTAGACAACAGATAATGATTAGAGAGTTGTCTCTATCGATCTTAAAGTGCTGAGAGGAGAATAAAGGAAATAAAGTTTGGAAAAGTTGAAACATTTTTTATTCTCTCATTGAGAAGATAAAGTACTATTTCTATTTATTTAAATTAAATAACATCCTTGAGTTTTAATTTGTCACAACTTGACTTTTTATTCACTGATATTTTTTTGGTTTTTGAGTTACTGAGAGAAACAGGAAACTAAATGTTTCAACAATAAAAGGAGCATTTAAAGGCTGAAGTATCCAGATTATCTCACATTAGGATTAATCTGGACCTGCTCTTCTACTGGGTATGAAAAGCACTGAAACAATAAGAGAAACAAAATAAAAGCATCACAAACTGAACATCACCTTTTACAACAAACTGACAGAAATGTTTAAGAAGTTTTTTATCAGTCAGAGTTTGAATATTTCAGTAACTATACAAGCCTAAAGAGGAAGTACAGTGTCAAAGTGGTGATAAAATGTAAAGAACGTGCTTCATTAAAAGCTAACGTGTGTGTGTGTGTGTGCGTGCGTGGGTGGGGGTGTGTGTGTGTGTTTAAGGGTACCAGTGTGAATATAAGAAGCGGACAGGGAAGAAACCAGATGGCTGCGCCATCACCTTTAAATCCTCCCGTTTCTCGCTTGTTTCCTCAACGCCGGTGGAGTTCTATCGCCATGGCGACGCCCTCCTGGACCGGGACAATGTGGGCATGGTGGTCGTGCTGCAGCCAAACGCCGGCGCCGCCCAGTCCGACGCGTCCTGCTCCATCTGTGTGGCCAACACTCACCTGCTCTACAACCCTCGCCGTGGCGACATCAAGCTGGCTCAGCTGGCCATCCTATTGGCCGAGATCGGCCGGCTGTCCCGCCTCCCCGATGGCTCCACCAATCCGGTGATCCTCTGTGGGGACTTTAACTCGGCGCCGTGGAGCCCACTGTACCACTTCCTGACCACAGGCTCTCTGAAGTACAAGGGGATGCAGATTAACATGGTAAGACGAGAATAAACGATTAATCATTATTAATCAATTATTAAAATCATCGTCATCTAAATTAGTTATCAAACAATTGTTGACTTGAGAATAAGAAAAAATCTGCAGAATGTCTGTTTTATCCGATTAACTAAAATAATTGTTAGTTGCAGCTCTACGTGGTTTTGGTTCTCTTTAACATGCAATCATAAAAATAAATCTTGTGAATCATTCTGTGTGAAATGAAAGGCCTGACTGAGTTCTCATGTTGTGAAGGTGTCGGGTCAGGAATCGAGTCCCAGAGGTCACCGTTTCCTCACCCCTCCCATCTGGTCCCCCGGACTGGGAATCAACCAGTGCTGCCAGTATGAGAGCAAACCAACAGAGGAGCCGCGTCCCAGCAGCCCTGCAGGTGAAACACGATTCCTCTCCGTTCAGACCGGACCGGCTCACTCAGTCTGAACCTGAACCGGTTTCGGCTCATTTAATGTGAACCTGAACCCGTTTTGGTTTATTTAATGTGAACCTGAACCGGTTTTGGTTTATTTAATGTGAACCTGAACCGGTTTGGTTTATTTAATGTGAACCTGAACCCGTTTTGGTTTATTTAATGTGAACCTGAACCGGTTTGGTTTATTTAATGTGAACCTGAACCCGTTTTGGTTTATTTAATGTGAACCTGAACCCGTTTTGGTTTATTTAATGTGAACCTGAAC
>CAEFZY010065120.1:0-13867 GCA_903066815.1 Brachyrhaphis roseni | reverse complement strand
TTTTTTTTTTTTTGCCACTAATGGCATTTATTTTTGAAAAAAATCCAACTGAAAGGGGATGAAAAGAAGGTGGGTGGGGGAAGACATGCAACCAAGGAGCCACGTAGCAGTGTTGTAGTCAAGACCACCTAACCAAAGAGCATGCTCTGCGTTCTTACGTTCTTGTTTTACTTATTTGCCAATTACATAAATTTCTATATTTTTTAAATTAAATAAAATAATAAAAGCTGCTGCAGTGTACGCAGAGCAACACAAGAACAAAGAGCGGCTCTCAGTGAGGCATCAGTCCTATAGGACTTAGTCCAGAAGAATTGGATCGTTCGTTAATGTCACATCACTATGTAACAGATTTTGGTCACAGCGTTGTCCCATATATGCAACACCTCAGTCAAAACCTCCACAAATAATTCAGCGCATGAGTGACAACTTTTTTTCATCGCAGAGGCAACATATGTGTCTTTGTACAGCTAGCTTTGCTAACATCACGTTCACAGAGCTTACCTTTCTTTAAGCTTCCTTTCCAAGTGGCGCTAAAAGTTGGACGAAGCGCTGCTGAGTTTACATGTCGCCAAATATTATGAATTATATAGCGGAATTCTATTACTGACGATTAGACAGACATCTTCTCCCGCTCAGAGGAAACCACTGCGCATGTCTTGGAGCGCCGCATCATTGGATGATGATTGGATTTTACAGTGCCACGTTAAGTCCCTGAACTTAACATTTTAACGGAAAAAAAAAAAACCGCAATGCGACTTGGACGTAACGAGTAACGCGACGGTTTTGTAGAAATGTAGTGAAGTAGAAAGTACAGATACTTACTGTAAAATGTAGTGTAGTAAAAGTCGAAAGTATCCATTATTAAATCTACTTAAGTAAAGTACAGATACACGGAAATTGTACTTAAGTACAGTAAAGAAGTATTTGTACTTTGTTACTTCACACCACTGGAAATATAACTTTTGGCTGTACTGCAAAACCCTCTGATCGAACACTGCACACGAACCTGAACATGCCATCCCCACAGTGGAACATGTTGGTGGGAGGGCATCTGGTCAGAGTTTATAGAAACATGGACAAAGCAACAGGGCAACTTCGAAAAAACTGTCAAAGGTTACACAAGATTAGGGTGTATGTTGACCTTCCAACGGGCCAATAACACACTGTACATTGGTCAGTTAAGGATCCATGTTTTATCATGGTTTTACACAAGTGTGCTTTCTGCTTCCCTTTACTTCGGTGTCTTGAGCAGTCAGGCTCAGTCACAGTTAATCAGCTACAGTTAAATGATCTGTTACACGTCTTCCATCCTGAGCTTCAATCCTGAGCTCCATCAAAGCTGTCAGGACACTTATTTCCTGTCAGAAAGTATATCGTTTATTACCTGATGTCCAACATAATTTATTTTCTGTCATTTCAAGTGTCATAAAAATGTGTCTTGGTGGATAGATTAGCTGTCCTCCAAACCAAAGGTTAGCAATTTGAGACTTGTAGAACTTTTCTGTGGAAATGTGCTTGAGAAGGACAAGCCAAATGAAATTTGAAGTGTTTTTTTTTAATATAGTTTCAGGTCCATTATTTTACTTCTGTAAATGCTACATTGAATTCCCGATCGTAAAATCAGAAAGGTACTTATTTCTTACAATAAAGTTTCATTTAACTTTTCTTGGGCTGATTTACACAAAAAGCAGTGCAATCTATTCCATATCTTTTAAGTTTTCTGGGGGTGAAGCAGACACAGACAGCAAAAAGCGAGATTAAGAAGGTAGTATTCTTCTTAATGCTACCTTACACAGCGAAAATAGTGGCTAAAGAGAGGCCACTGTTTAGCCTCTTCAGTGGTTTTACTGAACCTTCTTGTGTTGTGGAAGTGGTGAGCGAGTTTGTGGGATTTTGATTTTATCAAAGCTACTTATCCGCAAAATTTGGAACTCTCACTTCCTTTTAAACTTGAACATCAAACATCCTCAGCTCCTCAAGCTCTTTCAGACAGACTCATTAGGTTGGCTTAGACGAATGTCATGTTCTGCTTCTACTTTAGAGCAGACATTAAGATAAAATGAGAAAATGACAGATAACCAACAGGAACCCTTTAAGTGTTTGACTTGTCCTGAGTGGGTGGAAGAAAAAAAAAGGGATTGAACAGCCACATGCTCACCCACTCCATTTATTACATTGGTAATGGTGTTGACTGAAACATGCATGCTGCTTCGGTCGCTTCTCTTGAATAAGGTTATTAAAGCAACTCGAATTAAATGGGTTCTGCACTTATGCTACTTTGCTACATACCAGCAGCAGACACATTGGATTCTGACCAATTCTGCCTTTTTGATAGAGGTTTCTCTAATGGCAGAGAGTTCTTTGAGCAGAGTAAAGAGCCCTGACAGACTGAGAAAATTGTACAAAAATTAACTTGATTTTGCATTGGATTTCTTCAGATCTGTAGTACTGAGATGTACTGTAAAAATGAGATCAATCCATCAGCATTGATTGAAATTTAAAGATCTTGGCAGAGGTCAGACCTGTATAATTGGTCATAATCACTCTTGAATTTTGACAAAAAAGATGTCAAAGGTTTTATGCACTCTCTGCATCTCCAATAAATGAAATCCATACATATATTTGATTTATAAGTTTATAGCACTTTAACACTCACACAAGTTTATTCTTGAACTACTTTCTCAACATTTGAAGCAGTAAAACATGTTGAGCTAAGATCAAAAAAAAAAAAGAAAAAGATACCAGAAAGTAATACCCGAAGAGTGAAAATAAGGTTAGGATGTGGTGGTAGGATAAGAGTTTGCTCCTCTGAGAGAGGGAAGATGGAGGAAAATTAAGATGGAATGATGCTTTTAGGGAAATGAAGAAGCAAGGGGAGATGTGAGTATTCTCCTCTCTGTGTCACATGATATGAGTCTGCTCTCCAGCTTTGGAGGTGTTGGCTCTCATCAGTGTCTTCTATACAGAGATGCAACTCTGGTTCCAGGAAGAAGAAAAACAATCTCTTTGTCGTCATAATGGTTCCAGACTTTAACGATGCACTTCTATTTTGACCCTGGTCATTTCTCATCCTCTCATGCCTTTGGAAGCCCAAAGATGGAGCAGTTAGTAATATTGTCAGTATTACTTACAGTTCTTGTTGCTTACACTGCAGAAGGAAGTAACTGTAGTAATCAATACCAGTCATTTGTGCTCTTTGTATGGTTCTGATTGATATAGGAAGGGAATCAGAGTTGTTACATATTGGACTTGGTTGAATTTTAACCTATTGGAAACTATAAGAAATGTAAAAACTTCTTTTTTTAGCCTGTGATTTCTGATTAAGTTACATCATACTGTGGAGAAAAAAATGCCTACAAGTATAGTCTAGTTGCTGGAATGCCTGTGGGTTATGATTCATGACATTTATAGGGTATTTACTTGAGTAACTCAATTAAAAAAGTTTATTTCATTTAATAATGTATAACTGCTAAATCACCATTTTATAAAGCATTTTGTCTGAGTTTTCTGGATTATTAGTTGGATCTCTCACCACATACAAAAATGAAATCTTGAGTGCAAATTATTTGTATTTGTGATTTACTTGAGTCATTGAAATCAACATTCTTTAATGCTGTTTTATTCCTTTTCTTTATCCATTCTGGGTCAGAATGGTTAATTAGTTTTCGTTTTCCCAAAGAAGTCTCTTTACTTATCAAAAGTGTTGCTTTAATTGGGTCAGTTTAAAAAAATGTAACAAGATGAAGAAATATTGCCTTTGGATATTTTCTATTTACTTCATGAGAAATGGTGCAGCATCAAAGTCCTTTTGATCCAGAGCCTTGCTTTTTCCAACATTTTATCTTGCAGCCTTATTACAACCTGTATTAAATTCACAGCCTTATCTCTTTTTGAATATGCACACCTATCTTTAGGCAGTTTTCACCCATACTTTTTTGAAGTACTTCTCGAGTTCCACTCGATTGTAAGGGTGACAACCAGGTAGAAACATCTCTCCACAGATGTTTAATCTGATTCTGGTCTGTATTCTGGCTTGGCCCCTCCAGGACAGTCACAAAGTGGTTCTAAAGTCTTTGACATCTTTACCATGTGCTTTGGGTCTTGTCCTGCTGAAAAATGAATGATCACCCCAGTATAAGGTCAAGAACAATCTGGAGCAGGTTTTCATCCAGGATGCTAAATAGTTTTTTTTAAATTTAAAATAATATTTTCAGATTATTTTAGCATAATATGAATATTACGCACCTGTAGATATGAATCATTTCCAACAGTATGAAACCTTTACATAGACTTTCTAGTAGCATGTTAAAAGTTAATATAAAAACTGAAATGTGGTATTGAAATTACTGAGGAATATTTTAAACACAACCATAGTAAAAGTTCACAAATTCCAGGGACAATCTTGCATGCAAATTGTTCATGTAGGCATAGATTTTGATTTACCAAGAATTATTCAAAAACAAAAAAATCTGTGATGTTACAACCAAATTCCACAATGTATTTTAGTGGAATCTTATGTGAATCACTAAATCATGTAGTGTTCATAAATACAAACCTAAATGTGGGATGCATTTTTAGTCAGCCTCACATAAAAGTTTGTAGAATCACCTTTAACTTCAATTACCACTGCAAGTGTTTTGAGGTTCCAACACATAAAACCTAAGCTTTTGCCCAATCTTCTTTAACACAAACAGCCCAAGCTCAATGAGACTGAGCAGAAAGTGAATGTGAGCAACAAGCTCAAGTTTTGTCATAAACTCTCAATAGATTAGTTTTGTTTATGGTAACACATGGATTTTTAAAATGATTTTTATCTAAATCATTGCATAGTGGCTCTGATGGTGTGTTCATTGTTCTGCATGAAGGTAGGACTCCAATTAACTATGATTGGTTTTATTTCCTACTGAGGAAAAGTATTCCTACAGCAAAAACCTGCTACTACCCCTTTGGGGTTGGCATTTTCAAGGATTTACCCTTTTGCCAAACAGTATATTGCAAGTAGGGTAAAAAGTTCTATTTTAGTCTAGCCAAAGCAGTGAACCACATAATTGATGTGTGCCTTACAATGACTTGTGTCAAACTACAGAGTGTAACTCTTCTGGATTTCCGTCAACAATTGATCTGTATTGCCAAAGTTTTATGAACAGCCATGTCAATAAATTTACCAACTTGTGCCACGCATCTTCGCAACTTCTAAAGAAATTCATTCAATCTCATCAGTTTCTCTGGTTTGTGTTTAGCTTACCAAGTCTGCCAGTTTACGTGGACGACTACATTTTTGTTGGTATACAGTTGTGGCATACTTTTTCTATCTTCTGATAACAGATTGAACAGTATTTAATAAGAAGTTGAAATCTCAGCATATTTGCGTTAGAAGTTGTTTTTAGAAATGCAGGTAAAGAAGGAGGTAGTGTAAATGCAAAAAGACAACAGAGTAGATAAACAATTGAACAGACCTGCAGTTATTAAAATAAATGAAATGCAGTATGTGGTGTTCAGATGTGTGGTTTTATATTGTTCACTATGAACATTTCCAAACATCAAGGCAGTTTTATCCACATTTTTACTTTTCTTCTTCCCTAATGTTTGTTTATGAAACATAAACACAGTGTGTGTTACAATCAAAAACTTAATGCTCCAGTTTTTTAGGTGACTCTCTAAAGCACAACACTACATGTAGCAAGCCTTTTGTAATATCAGGACAAAGAAAATCACCCACAGCCGAGTCTGCCCACATGTATTGACCACATTATGAGATGTGCAGCTTTGTGTTTTGCAAAGAGCAGAACAGCTATGGCTAACAAAGGGAGTGATCCAAAAATTTCAAAGCACAAAATCTCTGGGGTTGGCAAACTGCCGGCAGCTGGTCTTTGTTAGTCAGCCATGATGTTTACTATGAACAAAGAGTACTACACAGTATCAAAACGGCAAGAGAAAAATGTAGTTTTTTGGTATGTGGCTGCTGGCCCTAAATAAGTATGCACATTTCTCTAAACTTCAGCTGGGGAGAATCCAAAACTAAATGATATACTAAGGAAAAATGCAGCAGAGATATTGTGCTCTATTTTGTAACATTTTTTCTATTGCATGAAACTATATAGTTTAATTTTGTTTAACAAATGTTTAACAAGTGACTCTATGAAGAACTATGAAATTAATCCTCAAAACAACAATCTAGTCAGAGTAGCTGGGATCATAGACATTTCTATTTTGAAAGTTTAAGACTGATTGAAATAGACAAATGCTTAAAATATTTGTGAACATTACCCAAGAGACCTTATGGAGGAGCTGTGGTACCTTGCATTACACTTATTGTGACTGGCTGGTTAAAAACACCAAAGATTGTCATGTAGCTTCCATTTCTGGGTGACCTCCTCTGAGACCTCCAGTGTTAAGACAAAGGTTCAGTGGTTCATAAGAAAGATGTAATGTTGTGAAGAAATGGAATGAAAATTGACCTGGCACTGCAAAAATCCTTTTATATATGGTGCTACAATGGAAGTTTAGTTTTTTTTACTTCTAAGTAGAAGTAATTTCTGTGGGTAATTATCTATAAAACGAGTAATTTAGATCAAAATGACCAAGTCAGGGCGCCACTTAAATTAGGATAATAGCCAATATTTTAGGGTTTAAAATAATGGATGATGGCATACATCCAGCTTGAACAGCAAGGTACTACACATGTATGAAACAAACAGACACTTCTCTCCAATATGCAGCTGTTCATTAACAAAATAATTCTACCGTCCAGGTAAACACTTTAATCAACAACTCTCTAAACTCGTAACGCTCACTTGGACTACTGAGAAGAATATAAAATGAAAATAATAAACTACTGAGTTAAAAAAAAAGCAAAAATAATAAAACAGAATATAAAAGAACCAACACAATTATGTCACAGTTTGGTATGACTTGTGAAAATTGAGATACCAAATTTATCTCATGTGGAAATTGGACTGTCAATTAGTTTTAGCTAATTCAGATTAAAATATTTCTTCAAATTATTAGTTTAGACTTTTCTTCACAGAGGAACACCAGAACTATGTAACAAATAAATAAAACATGAAAAGACCAACAATGATCTATTGTAATAGCACTGTCTTCAGTGATCTGTGTTTGCATATACTATTCTGAAATTAAGTCAAAAATTGCTATAGTGCTTACTCTCTTGGGACTCTGCACTGTAACACAACTGAATGTTATCTAAGCGGAATAAGTCAAGACAATTAATTTCCGCCTACATCGCCTTTAGATGATCCAATTTAGAACTTTGTGGACTGAGAATCTATTTATAGGTCTATAGTGGGTAAAGTTCTTCAACAAATGTAACATGTTCATTTGCGGTTGCCTTAGTTGAATGTTGGGTTTGCGTAAATAAGTTGAGAACACTTCTATACCAAGAATAAACTGCATGGCTCTTGTGCACACTGGATCTAATTCAGGATGTAACTAGCTTAAAGTATTGTTTGATAAAATCAGGAAAATACAGACTGTTTATATAATCAATTGATTAATAGTTAACTAGTAAGGCATTATTAGCAACAAATCATAAACCCTGCAGAGTTTTCGATTTGTTTCTCAGTTTTAATTCAACTATTGAAAGAACAATTTTAATTGACATACCAATTAAAATTGACAGGTTCAATTAAAATTATTTTATAGCTATAGTTGTGACAATTGTAGGCTGTCATGGTCTTTCGTGTCTGGGATATTTAAGTCCCATCTTAAGTGGGACACACAATTCTTATTTAGATGTCGCAAAGCCCACAGGGGCTTTGTCCACTGTGATTGATTAAATTGTATTTGGACCTTGGAAAATAAATTGTTTTCTGAAAACACATACAGTTTTGTCCAGGACAGCTTTCTACTATATTATGTTTAAGGAAGTGAGCAAAAGTAAATATCCTTTTACAACTGAAAATAATACAATATTGATGACAAACCAATTACTTTTAAAGTTCTAATAGAATCCTATGCTCAGTTGGGACATAAGGGAGTATGATAGTCCTGTTGTTAACTTGCTGAAATAAAAGCTTTTTAAAGATGCATGAATAATTCAAATCTCATTTTATGACTTGTTGTATCATTTATGTGCTCTCTATTCCCAAAGTATCTCTACCAACACACTTATGTTCTTACCATCTTCTGATAACTCTAATATGAGCTCATTAGATGGAAACGAGAAGGAGTCTCCTGTGAGCATTAAAGCTTTGCCAAAAAATCTTCTTGACATATCCACAGGAATATCTTGCTGTTTTAGAAGTCATGATTTGTCTTGCGACAAGACAAAGTGTTACACCCCAATGTTCATGTTGAAAGTAATGAATACTCTGCAAGACAACCTAGCTGCCTTGAAAAATATCTCTTCAAATGCAATTAATGTCATTGCTTTGTGAGCTGCACAATTTTACTGCAAGTTTCCCCAAGTTAAATTTACAATTTTGTAAGACATTTATTAGATGTAAGTAACATAAGGGACAACTTGTATACATACATTTGTATGGTTAAATTGATAGCTTTAACTCCACGTGTCTGTAATTCTTCAAACTTAGGTGTGCTAACTTCAAAACCTTCCTTACAGAACATTATCGGCTCCATAATGGCTATAGATCATAATTTTTAGCTAAGTATTGCAAATCCTCATTTCAAACCAAGCAAGTACGCAGTTCCCCAATGGCAAAGGAGCTGGTTGTGGAAAACATCCCTAGACTGTATTAAATTCACATTTCCAAACACACAATGTCCTAGTTTCTGTAGAGAAAAATTACCTAATGTAAAAAAAATAAAAAATAAAAAGTGGTAAAAAAAATTGGGAATAAACAAACATGCAAAATTAAGTTAGCAATAATGTTTAATATTTTAAGCTTACAATATACATAGCAATTAATCATAATCAATTGAAAGCAGTAAAATAAACTAATTTATGATATTCTTGAGACATTCTAGATCTAAAAATTGAGTGCCATTGTAACAGTTATTGTTGGTATTTCCTTTTAATTCATGTGAAGCACTTTGAAATGCCTTGTTGCTGAAAATGTGCTATAGAAATAAAATTACATTACAATAGCATGTCTTACTTTTCATATATTTTTGTGTACATCAAGAATGTACTCGTATAGAGCACTCTTTCTGATGTGCATCAGGTTTAGCTACTCAATAGTAATAGTTTCTATAAAAAAATATGTGAAGATTTGAACTGTTTAGGACATCAGTGGCAATGAAGACTGTTCAGTGGCAGTCTTCATTGCCACTGTTGTCCTATGTTCAGGCATTGACTCTCCAATAGCCAGCTAAAATTAATTTGGCCATAACATCTGCACGTTATGCACAACCTAACAAATGCTGCTTTATACTATTGCAAACTTTTATAAATCTGAATCCTTCATGACGCAAAGTTTATATTTACTTTTGAACCAATTTGGAGGTTTTTGTTTGTCAAATATTTTTTAAGTTAAGGGTGCTGAAGTCCAGTCATTGAGATCCACTAACCTGGAACATTTAGATACATCCCTTCAACACACCTGAATTAAAAATAAACAGGACAGCACTCCTAGTACACCTGTGCAGCTGCTCCATTTGGTTCTGTCACAAGCTTCAGGAAACATCTAGGTTGTCTGCAGCAGAGCAAAAACAGAAAGTTTCTATCACAAAGGACAAATGCCTTGGAGCCAAACACATACACACACTCTGGCTCACGTATTTAGAGCAAATATTTTTTATGCTGTACAAAAAAAAGTAGTAAAATCTATATGTTTAAAGGCATTCAGTATAAGGTAACTTTTCAGATTTATGGTATTAATGCTTCTAAAGACCATATAAGTAACATAAACTGACTAAATATTGCTTGACTTTTTTGCTACATGAACAATGTGAATACATGCTTTGTTTAGACTAATTTTTTTTTTTTTTTTAAATGGAAATAACAGAAATCTCCCCACACACACATACGTACACACATTGTTTGATAGATATGTCAGATGTTTGTGCTGATTAATATTTTTTAAAATCTTTATCTGATAAAGCAAAAGGTACAGTAAAATGTTTGCTGCTTTAAAGGTCAGGATAAGTCCAGTGGCCTCAATCATTTGTTAATGATCGAAGTCTGGAACCACAGGACTTGTCTTGGAACTGGCCAGCCATCTAAATGTACTGATCGGGGAAGAGGATTTCTCTATGGAGAAGGAAATTTTATAAAGGACAACCATCTCTTCAGAAATCTATTGATCATGCCGCATGTTAGAGTGACCAGATGGAAGCCACTCATTAGTAAAAGGCATATGGCAGTGTGTCTGGAGTTTGCTAAAAGGCACCTGAAGGACTCTCAAACCGTGTGAAATAAAATTCTCTACACTGATGAGACAAAGATTGAACTCCTTGACATGACTGCCAGATTATCAGCAAACATCTGCTACTGTTTTGACAAAAAATTTGATCCATAGTCAGGTTAGTAACACACAGACCTTGCCTCTAAAGACTTTAGTTCTGTTAAGGATTTTATGCTTGCAGCTATTGACTATACGACATTTAAGAGGTGAATATTCCGCCCAATAAAGTATTTTCAAAAGGTACTTTTATTATGACAAATGATAAAAGTCCCTCATTGGAATGCATAGTCTAACTCACTGAATATGAATATGTTTACAACTGGAGGACTAATACTATCCTCAATCAGAACCAGTTGTTTCTGCATGTAAGCTGTTACACACAAGGTGCTTTGGTTAATACACTCGTCCGTATGGCACCAATTTTTGGGGGGGTTAATAATGTACCGAAAAGATTTTACATTTCCAGCAAGTCAAAGTAATATTGCCTTTTTTTTTTCTAATTTAGGTCTTGTTGTCCAGAAGAGACTAACTCTTGCCCACATCCTGTTAGTGAAGTTGCAAAAATGCATCATTTGAGTCAAAGGGCTTCCCAGTGAGTTTGTTGAACTAACACATAACTCGTGTTCAATTAAATTCTGAGATTTCTTTAACTTTTTTTAATCATGAAATGGGGTAATTGCAAGTAATAGATCAATTTAATCAGCCACTTTTAATGGGTAGTCTCTTAATTATATTCTCATAGACATGCAGTGAATAACTAATGTACAACAGAAAGGCAGAACAGAACAAAGATTGAGATTGTTCATGTATTATACCTGATGTAATTCTGGATATTAATGAAAACAAGTCAGACTTAAGACAATGAAGATGAATGTGAATTATTACACAACACAAAAGATTGCAAAATGCCTCATTGTACTTCAACACTATTTGCAAAAAGGTTTTTGACATAAAATATGAAAACGAGAGGAAGCTAGGAAGCTTTTTTGAAATCAATATTTTTGGCATAGAGACATATCTTTTACAAATAGGTTTACTTAATTTGGCAATTCATGACACATCATTATATTTAAAAAATTACTACATATTAATCAAAACATGAAAAAGTATTTGGTTATTATGTTTTTTTTTTTGTTTTTTTTTTTTACCAGATATAGGATGAATTATCAAATGTTTATGTCTTCAGTATTCAATTATTTAAATTAACAGTGCAATAAAATTGTTCAAATGAATTAGTTATATCAGTGCTATTGATGGTTTTTCAATTTGTTCTGAATAATATTTACAGGTAAATCTACCAACACCACATTTTTTTAATATTATTTATTGATGCAATATGCTTAAGCGACAGGACAATTATAGCTTTCCAAATGTTACATTTCAAAAGCCTAGTAAAATAATTCATGTTAGGCTTATATTTTGTTGACAGAATTATGTCAGTATATCTACAAATGTTACTCAAATGTATGTAAAAGCTAATTTTTTACTGAAGGTTTCGTTTTTAATAGAGTTTCCAAACTTCCACAGAGTTATAGCTGTGTCAAGCTTTCCATTCCCCCAGCTTTCAGCAGTAATGACTTTATGGGATTGTTTATAAATAAAACTGATTCTATTAAAAATAAAATTGTAGGCATTCTCCCGAACGTAATTACTTCGACACACTTCAATAAAAATAAAATAACAGAAAAAAGAATCCATGCAGATGGTTTCATTTTCCAGGCAATAAGAAAATAATAATACAGCACCACTAGGCAAATGGTAAGTATAATCTGAGCTCAATAAAGAAAATCAGTTGGCCAGATTTAGCTTTGAGTTTCTTCTAAGAATGTTTTCTTTGTCCAAGATGAACTACGTAATGGATGATTGCTTGATTGGTGGGTAAATGACAAAGTGGATATCTACCAAATTGGCAGTTGATTTATGAAGCAGTTTGGCCACTTACTTTATTCAGCCTTATGTCTGTTTCTGTTTTCCTGTTCACCTTGTGATGAAGTTAGAAAGCCATCTGTTCAAACTGATGATGCATGTTTGATCAACTAGATAGAGAAAGCCCACACGGCGTGAAACATCTTTGTGTCTATGAAATTATAATGGTGACAAGATGAGAAATATAGAGATACAAAGGCTGTTTTTTTTATTTTTTTTTCTGTCATCCTACTCAAGGAAAGTGATGTAAAGGATTTGCTTGCGTGACTCTGGAACGCTTTAACTGTGAAGAATCCAGCCTCAGTAAAACAGGTGAACCAAAGAGACGAAGGGCAGCTCAGCCATTCGTTTCTAACAGGGAATGGGGGCATCAGTCCATTTTTACTGCAAAGCAGGAAACCAAAATTTTCTTTCTCCAAAGGTTGTATAAATTGCAGACCCCTTTGTTAGAGTTCAATTTTGCAAAGAAATGTTTGGCTTCCAAAAAAAAAAGATAACTGTGCTAAAACAAAAATTGGTGAGCCAATGTTAAATCTGTTTTCTAATTTTAAAATAAGCATTTTTCTGAAGCTTTATGCTTTTTAATACATAAAGCTTTTATGTATTAAAAAGCATAAAAGCTTTTTAATACAAGCTTTTATGCTTGTATTAAAAAAGAATTAACCCCAATTTTGAGTTGAGCCTCTCGCCTCTAATTCTGCCAGGCTTCTATGTTCACTTGATGGTAATGGTATAAAGAACAAAAGTTAAATGGTTGTCTATGTGAACAACTTAAATAAATAACCCATCTTAATTGATTTTGATCAACTGTGCTGTTTTATTTGAAAAACACCTTACTTGGAGAAATAATCGTAACTGTGGATTTAACTTACACTGGTCACATATTTGTTTCACTGTCTTGCACAAAGCACTTGTCATAAACTTGAAAGTTGTACGATTCTATGTTAACTCTATTCTTGTAATTAATGCAAAATATCTATTATCTGTATTTTCTGGGGTATACCATGAAATCTGATTTCTCACTGAACAAAATTTCCTGAAACTCTCAGGCTGCAATTGTGTAAAATATTTAGAAGTAGTGGCTACTGTGATTTATTTATTTATTTTTATTAATGCTGCATTTCAGCTTGGAGTTGAGCAACCATTGAAAAGGGGTGCATTGTTCTGAAATAAAGTGTGAATCTCTTAGAACACAGCCACTAAAGGCACCTAAGCTATTACTATGATGGCAGCCCTCCAGGAACAGAATAAAAGATTATTGATGACCTGATCTAGTTCAGTAAACCCCACCTAATGCACCTCCATATAAAGTTACGACAAAGTATAATTTCAGTTCAAAATGAAGATGAGGTCACTGTAGTTCTTTCAAATATATCCATAATTTATGGCAAGATCATTACTGAGTAAAGCAGTTGTATGTAGATTAGGCATGTATATATATTTTGCAGATGAGGTATATGTTATAGGACAGGTAAAAGTACTTCCATTAAGTGTGTATATATATATATATATATATATATATATATATATATATAAAAATTCCCTTCTCACCCACCGCGGGTGGTGTTTCTTCCTCTTAGCTCGGGTCCTCTACCAGAGGCCTGGGAGCTTGAGGG
>CAEFZY010065114.1:0-64770 GCA_903066815.1 Brachyrhaphis roseni | reverse complement strand
ATGTAACGTAACACGTCTCAGTGCTCAGGAGGAAGATGAAGACGGCTCTCACCGGTATGTTTTTTTTAACCAGCCCTATTAGTGCTGTGCTACCGTGTTGCTGCTGTGTTACTGCCTCGTCACAGGCACTGTTTGGAAAGAAAAGCTAAGGTATATTACTAAAACTTTGAAAACTCTTTCTGTGTACCGTCTGTATGTAGGCACATGCGGCTTATAGACAGGTGCGGCTTATATGTGTACAAAATGGTTTTTCCTCTACAAATGTAGTGGGTGCGGCTTATAGTCGGGTGCGCTCTATAGTCCGGAAAACACAGTAAGTAGAGCGGGCTGGAGGAAGGAAGGATTGACTAGAGGAAAGGAAGTACATGAAGAAGGAAGAACTGAAAGAAGAACAACAATAAACATTGAATAAAGTCAAGAAAGGCAAATATTTTCACATGCATTTTGCTCTAATTCCAGACGTGTGTATTCTTAGCTCAGCTTTTATTTGTAACTTTGGATTATAATCTACTATATTTGTTCTAAATTACATATCATCATTATAGTTCATAATTTAACTTGTTGGTTGCTGACTTAATTTCCTACTTATCAAAATGTGACTTTGTCAACAGTAAATCATAAACTACTTTAAGGTCACTTTTTTGTTCTTATGTAAGTAAGTAAATTCTGTTTTGCTCTCTGGCCACTTTCTGTTCAAAATCTTGACTTGAAAATTTTAGCTGGTCAGAATTGTTTCCTTAACCTTAATTTTAGCATAACATTTCTCTGTGATAAATAACCTGAGCACCCCCTTCAGGCCAAAATCTCCATCTATTCACAGGGCAGAGATAAAAAAGTCAGAATATTTCAGCAAGAACTTTGAGTTTGATGAGGAACAACTCCTTCAGACTGAATTATTCTCTGAATGAGAATCAGCTTCACATGCTTGTCAGTATGAGCTCAGAGCCTTTGTTCCTTATGGACGTGATACTACTGCAGCTCTTGCAAGTGTGTGAGATAGATGAAACGGCAAGCAGATGCGTGTATGTGTGTGTGTGTGTTGTGGGGCGAGGTGTTGCCCGTTATGCTCAACAATCCCCCACCCGCCCTCCTCTCTTCCCCCAAGCCTGGTAGCTCTGGAAGCTCTCTGGAAGCTAACTTCACTCAGATACATGCAGATCAAACGTTGGATTGATCTCTGAGCTCATAACATACACACACACCCCTGCACACCCCTACACTGGCACAGAGTAGTTCTGCCAACACCCCTGTTCTTTTCACCAGAAGCTGTGTGAAATATGAAAGACATGTTAATTACGATCATACCAAGTGTCAGTTACTACTCACTCCAGCACCTCTTTTTTCTTTCCATATAAGGAAAGAGAAATGAGCTATGACCTTTTTTCAGCTTCCCTCTGACACATATATATTTGCTCTGAGGTCATTAATGTAAAGTTGTAAGGTTTTCTTTTTTTTACTTCTTCTTTTCTGACACTAGAAAGTGGAAAAGCTTCACAACATGATGACACATACTGTCACCTTCATCTGAGTCCAATCTTCACTTTGCTTTTAGTGCTGCTTTGGGTTATACCAACATGAGAGGAAATGTCAGGCTTTTAAGCTGAAAGATGCTCTACTTCTCTTTAAGTCTTTGCTTTAGAGCTTTTCAGCTGAAAGACAAAAGTTCTGGCTCTGGAATCGAGGTTCAGAAATACTGTATTCAGACATGATGCATGAAACATTAATGCCTTCATCAGTCTCTTGTAGCATTAAGACATTCAGATCTGGGAAACATATGCATTCTTTGCTAAGCATTGTTCAGATACACTGCGACAGACTGGTGACCTGTCCAGGGTGTACCCCGCCTCTCGCCCAGAACGTTAGCTGGAGATTGACACAAACACCTCCCGACCCCACTAGGGACAAGGGTGTAAAGAGAATGGATAGATGGATGGATGGATGTTCAGATACACAGATGAGAAGTTTGCCCTGCATGAATATGCAAGGTTTTAAAAAATTTTTTAAAGTGAGAATTGAGTACAGAAGATTGAATTAATTGCAGAGTGTCTCTGCTCTACATGTGGTCTGATATTTACATATATCCTAACTAAAATCTTGAAAATTGCTTAGAATGATCAAGAACTGTTTATGAACCACGGATACTAAAATCTATCCTAATTTAGAAGATGCTGGAACACCATTATAACTTTTTACAGTGAAGCCACTCTTACATCATCATGGACTGAAAGGGTGAAAAAAGAAGGGTAAAACAGAAAATAATGTTTCTTCCCTAATCTAGGATATTAAAACTAAGAACACTACCAAATATCAAGTACAGTGGTTGTAGCATCACACTCTGACTCACACTAGGTGTTACTGTTATTGGTACGAGGATATTGCACAAACTTCATCTTTAAATCAACATCAGTGGTCGAAATTTAAACAGCTTTCCAACTCTAACATCCAAAACAAGCATCCAAACTGATTTTATGTTGGCCAAACCAGATTAACATTAAACTTCTAAAATGGATTTGACCTAAACTCTATTGAATATTTGGCTTTATGCTTGAAAGCTGGATCTGCACCAGGAAATTAAATTGAATTAACTCTTCCGATTCCCACAAAAAAAAAAAAAAAAAGACAAAAATATGTCATAGTGTATTTTATTTGTTGTATAACCTTTCCTCTTTTGGAAAATATTTCAATGGTATTCATTAAAATACAAATTAATATGGGAATAACTTGCAGTACATTGTCCTGAAGCACTCAGAGAATTTCCGTATGACTGCACACATGCTACTTTTTTTTTTTTATTTTACAAACGACATGACTGAGATCTAGTTGATACATTGGCTGCGATTTGTAAGTATCGCAGTCTGCACACGGGGATTATTAAAGGCAGACAGTGATGGAGAATTTTTGCATCACTGCACACTAAGAAGTATTTTCATTCCAGGCCAGATTTCCAATCAGAGCCATCTGCTTGTTGAAACCTCTTGTTGAGTTTTTAAACTCATTTTGAGAAGCTCAGCTGCTTTCACTGTGTAACTGTTGAGGAAGGATCACCCTCTCTTCTTACAAATTCCCGAATTCCCCTGCAGACATGGCTGGACAAGGCTGGCAGTAGACGACAGAGGAGGAAAAGTTTTTTTTTTTTTTTGTTTGTGTTGCTTTTTTCTCATCTTCACATATTTTCTTTCTGTTTTGCACTAGAATATGCAACCCTTCCTCCATTTTAAATACCGAAATGTGACCATGACCCGTCGTCATTCCGCTGTCACATCTCAAAGTCCCTGCTGGGATTCCATCGCCGTCCTTCCTCCTCCTCTTTTCTTTGATGAAGAGGAAGTGGATCAGTAGTCAGACCACCATTTATAGCGCAAACCTCCTTCCCCTCTGAACACACACGCATACAGAGTCACACAAAAACAGCAAACACACACCCTGCAGCGTCTCCCAGGCCTCCCTAATCCTCTGATTCGTTCCATTTTTCCAAGTGGGCAGTGAAGTACTCGCACACAGAGACATGAAAGAAATGCTTTCTCTGTGGGTGTGTGTACGAGGGGTGGGGAATGCCTGTTGTGTGTATGTGTGTACTTTACTAAGGAATCTAAGAAGGTGTTACGCTTCAACATGCATTAGCAATACACATCGAAAACCGTGTTTTTCTCTCAATTTTATGTATTCAAACACGAAAGGAACATGTTTACAAATGGTGATTTTACAGCTGTATGTGTGCCACTGGTTTAAACAGTCAAATAATCAATGTATTCCTGCAACTTTTGCTATTTTTTATTTATTTTTTTTTTCAATTTAAAATGTGAAAATTCATATTTCTGTGTTAAACACAAACACATTGTGTGACAGTTTTATCTCTCAGACAAAAGTACTTTTGAAATGGCTCATGATCTTTATGATCAAGTCACAATATTTGATGATAAATGATAATAAAAATGGTACATTGGAAAAAGCCAACATGTGAACTTCTCTGAAAAGTTCCCGTACCATAAGATTGTGTTTTATTGATGTTTTATCCAAGGTTGTTTATTGTTTAGTTTTTTTTTTTCTTTTTCTTCAATTGAAGTCTGTTAGCTTTCTTTGGCTATAATGGTGCTTTATAATGTTTGACAGAGATTTCTTTGGGTGTATTCCATTCAAAAAGAAAGAAAAGAAAGAAATTGGTGAATGCAACTTCTAGGGAGATTCACCATTGCTTCATGTTTTCTTCGTTGGTGGACAATGAGTCTCAATGAGTGGTAATAACAGGGAATTTGCAATTTAAAATGAGTGGCAATTATTTGTTCACATACACCAAGATTGGTTTAGATGATTTTTATCCCTTACTAAATAAAATCATTGTTTGAAAACGTCATTCCTATTTATCCAGGTTTTCTGTCTCTGATGTTAAAATCAGTTTGATAATCTCAACAAGTGTGACAATAAAAAAAAAATGGAGGGCTCCTTGTGTGAGAATAGATTTTCACAAAACTGCATAGATATATTTTTTTTCTACTTATAAACTGTAATGGATTCTTTAACAATTTTTTAGATTTCATTTATCATGCACCTTTGCATTTTTAATTATGTCTTTACTTTAGGTGTTGAGACTGGCTTGATTGAGCCAGTCTTGTTTTTAAATCTTGCCCTAGAGTATGTGATGGCAGCGACCTGCAGCTTGTCAAATTGTCTCCACTTTTCGCTGGTTGAAGCTGTTTCCAGGCAATACCAAATGTCCCTTTTGTTATGAAGACCAGGAGATAGTGGAAGCACAAAACTGTCTTCTGCTGCCTCTGCCCTGTGGGCTCCCTCTGTCAAACTTTCTTTTCAAAAACTTTGAAAAGAAAGTTTCAAAGTTGCAGGGGATTTGTTTGTTATTTTTGTTAAGAAAATACATACAAAAATAAAAGTTTTTAAGTTTCTGCTTTGGGAGAAAATAAAGCTGAAATCTATTCTGTGACAGAGAAAAGGTCAAGCTTTTTCTGGTTATAAACAATTTGAGGACTACAACAAAAGGAGGAGAATCATCGGCAGGATAAAGTCTACGTTGTTGCTAAAAGTGCTGTGAAAAATATAAAATTATGTTTTTAGTCTATACTAAACCAACACTTATATGGACTGAAATACAGTAGATCTGAATAGTTTAGGCTGTAAGGAAAACAAGACAAGGAAAAAAATGAATCTTAAGGCACCAGAACAAGAGGACTTATTTTAGTGGTGCCTGATTTCCACAGTGTGAACATTTAAATTACAGTTAATATGACCCAAAATAAGATCCAACTAATTGATTTTTGTATTATTATTTTTTGCATTTTTGATAAGTTCCAGACATGGTTGGATAATCTTTGAGTTCTGTTATTTTATAATTTGTGATTCAATGTTTTTTGAGTTCACGAGATCCAGAAAGATTCAGTTTGCTTTGTTCAGTCAAATGGATATGTCAATGCACTCTTGATAAAAGCCCAGATGTTTTCTTTCTGCAGGTTCTGAGTGTGTATGAAAGGAGTGAAAATAAAACAACATCTTTGCATTATGGTCCTGTATTTTTCAGAGCTGAAGTTTATCAGTTTGACATGCATTTAGCAGTAAGGTCTCTTTTGGCAGTGTTGACCTCTAACCTCCTGGTATTGAGGTCTAAAACTGATACTTTCTGAGTGTCGTTCCTCCGAGCTGACTTGGAAAATGTAGGCTGGAGTTTTTACCTGTGTGCGAAACTAGAAGCCTGACTAATATTAATCTCATGCTGTCACACAATGCTTTTAAAGCACACATACCCACTGACCTTTGTCCTTTTACAACCACAGATTTCAGTTTTATTTCTAATATTATTTATACAATAGGCCAATGTAATCATAGGTCAATAATTCTAAAGTAGAAAAAAAGCAATATGTGTTATTTTATTTTACCAGAAACATCTGAAAATGTGGCATGCATTTATATTGAGTCATTATGTTGTAGACCACTTTATAGGCAGCTACAAATCCTTTTGTGTATGTCTTTTCCAATTATGTATGTCTAGAAACCAAAATGTTTGCAAATCTTTCTAGAACCAGCTAAACCACCAACAGATTGAATTAACAGGTCCTGTGACCAACCATTTCTAAGGTAATGATTGTTGACTTTATTTTTTAAAAAAGCTGCCTTTTTATAAAGGACAATTTGAAAAAAGGACAACTCCCTCATTTGCAGTTATAGACACATCTCCACACTCCCATGTAACAGAGTAATGTAATTTAAAGAAATAAAAAAGCCCTGCATGTTGATGGGAAAAAAAAAAAAAAACCTTCATTTTGAATGATGTTCTTTTTGTTTTCGTTTGACAGACTAAACACAACTCTTGTCATGATCTGAGTTTTTCTGTGTATTTATTTCTAGTTCTGTGTCGTCCTGTCTCCCGTTGATTGTTCCCAGGTGTGTCTCGTTCCCTGATTACCCCTCGTGTATTTAGTGTCACCTGTGTCCTGTGTTCCTTGTCTGAGCGTCTGATGTTTGTTTGTCAGCGTTTTCAGTCCATTCGTCTGCCTTGTTGCTACCTGTGTCGAGCCCTGGATTCCGCTCAGCAGTGCTGCCCTGGTTTTGGACTGTTTTTCTCTGTTTCGTTTATTCATTAAATCATCATTATCCATATTCTACCTGGGTCTCCAGCGTCTGCCTCACCACCTCACATCCAATTCTTGACAACTCTATAAGAGGATAAAAGCTTATGGTATTGTTTTATCATCTCTGCACAGCTTTATTCCTGACCTGTCTATTTTGTTGTTTGGTCTTCATGAAGCTGTTTGTTCACTAATGTTCTCTAAAATAAACCTTTGAGGCTCCTCATAGAATACTTTGATTTTTACTCAGATTAAATTATACAATGCTGGACTCCACCTACTAAAGAACTGACTTTTGAAGGCATTTTGTTGCAATCAGTCTATTTTTAAGGATACCACAGTAAATTAAAAATACAAATGCACATGACCCATTTCAGATTTTATCCGTCAAAAAACAAAAATTAAATAAACTGCTTTCATGTCACAGTTAAATTATGTGTTGTGATTCTGTTGGTCTAGCCCATAAAATCCCTTTACTCAGTATACATAATACTCAGGATCTTAAAAAAAAGTACATAAGAATTTCAAGTGGAGGATTTTATTGTTTTCTTTTCAATAAAACCCATCAAGCAAAGACACATTCTTTTCAGGCAGAGTTCCTCCCTTTGTCATTACACACAAAAGAACATAAAATGGTATCTGCATGACAATAGCTTTCTGTTCAATAATGAGACAAAAGGAAACAGAGGGTGTTTGGATCTTTGCAGCACAGCATCATATCAAGTAAATGACAACACAGACATGATTATTGTAGGGAAACTAATTAAGTTTTTGATCTAATAGCATGGTGAATCCGTTCATTGGTGTGATGATACAGAGAAAAAAAAAAACTCAACGTTAAATATCAGCACTGAGAATGTGTCAAGAATTAGTCACAAACTGACAATTAGTCAGGAGCCGTTGGTGCCACATGTCATCACAGTGCAGAATAGTTTTTTGACAGGCAATGGCTTTGTGTCATAATAAGTGTGTATAATGTTTTTTTTTTTATTATTACAATATTATCTTATATCTGTCAGAATAAAAGTTAACACATGTAACACCGTCCTTTGGAGAAAGAAGGAAGAGGTGTTTGGCCATAATAAATTGATCCATATTTAGAGCAAACAAACCCAGTAAACTTGTACTCAGTTTGCCAGGAACTCCTCAGCAAAGATCCACGCATAAACAACAAAGTGGATCACCAGTGCAGGCTGCTGAAAACTGGACAAGGGATATCACAATAAATGAATACTGTGATTAGTTCCATTGTCATCTCATAATGTTTAGCTTATGTCATGAGGTGAATGAACTTTATTTTTTAATTGTGCTAGTCCTGGTGGTTTAGTTGAATCAATAGAGATGATTGACCTGCAGATGTCTGCAAAACACATTTGCTGGAAAGAAATCAGAGGCATACATTTTTATTTTTCAAAAATAACATATTCCTCAAACTGCAATTAAAATTCTAACCTTGACAGACAAATCAAGTTGAACTGCACAGGAGGGAGAAAACAGAATGTGGCTCGCGAGCAGCGCATCAGTTGCTTCTGCTAATGTGTCTCTCCCCATATTACAAATGCTTCAGACTTTCCTGTAACACATTACACAGGAATACAGTAAGTCTACAACAAAAAGGCAAACATAATAAAAAATCAAGTAACTACAGTGCCAGTTCCGAAGTCAAGACCTCAAACTGGTGAGATCAACTGCCTAGATGCTATTTTGACATTTTTTCTCTCCATTTTGCATGATGTATTAAATTGGGCATAAAATAGATGGAATGACTATTAGTTGGAAAAACATGAGTGGACAATATAATGCCATATTATTCACTAGACCAAAAGCGAATATGTGAAGAGCTGGGTTTGAGAATTGACCGAAAAGTTAGCATTTCAACCACTTATTATTATATTTATATATAATATTTTTCCCAACATCAGAAATAGACATATTGCCAAGCCCGTAGTGTTATTGCATGACTTCCCTCACTTTTAATCTCACTGTCCACTGGCGCTGGAAACAATGTGATTTCCCAAGATTTCTCTCTGTTCCTTTAATCCCCAGAAGTTGAGAACAAGCAGCTATTACTTTGTTAATACAGCATACAAGCAACTTTTTAAGGACTAAGGAATTGTCTGGGGAGCTTTGTAACTGTGGTGACATGTTTTGATTTTCAAATAAATTCATCCTCAGGCCTTCTGACAGTCTGTTTTAACAAGAGAAAAATCCAAAAGAGCAGTGGTAGTGATCTGAGGCAGTGCTGCCCCACAACAGCTGGGCAGATCCAAGGTACTGAGTTAATTAAAGCAAAAGTTCATGATTTGAACAAAAGGAAACAGCCTCTGCAAAGTTGATCTAAAGGTCTCTCGTCATTATTTAACATGACCATTTTCTAAACCCTGTGTTCCCCATAATCCAAGTGTGAGGTTACAGTTGGTGCCATGCTGGGTTTTTCCACTTTTTATAGCTTTTAATCCCCACTGTCAGGAGTGAGGATGTTGGTTATATAAGCAGGGTAAGGTCTAGAATGAGTCCAATTAGGTGTTTCTACAACTTTGTTGTGAGTAACATTATTTAAATTGAATTTTAAAAAGAACTCCATAAATTTTCATTGACACCAAGGTGTCTTTAGAACCATTGGATACACTCCTTCAATTTGGAACCAAATTTTAACAAAGGCAAAGATTGACAAGGGAGACAGTCTATAATTGGTACATTCACACTGACATAAAAATAGTCCCATTAAACTTGGCACATATGTAGTGTTATTTCTACATATATCTAGTGTTCCACCAATGGGCCAGGCAGCAATTGAAATCAGTTAGTTTTCCAGTAATTAGCAGGTGAACTCTGGAAACGCTATAAAAAGCATGTTCTTCCTGTTCATACAAATCATCAAAATTAAAGTCCGTAGACCCATTTTTAAAAAATGGGTTTTCGATTTGATTTGTTGTGAGTTCAATTAAAAAATTACATACGTTAGGGACACAAGCTTTCTGTTTATTTCTAAACAACGACCTTTGTCAATGTGCAGCACATCTTTTGCTTTTTTACACAATGTTTGTTGTCCGAAGAGGTTTTCAGTTTTTCTGCCACTCCAGTATCATATATTGACCCTGAGCTGCTAAGTTCAGTACGTTAAGAGTCAATTGTTTTAACAAAGAGATGAACCGGTCAAGGGCACATTTAGTTTGAATACACAAGCTTCACTGATAACACAAAAACAGCTTAATCTAATAGTGATGGAGGTTAACAAACATGAATATTCAATAAAGATTAAAAGAAGCAGCTTAAAATAATAGATCTTGATTAACAAGATGTACATAAAGCAAAATGGAAGCACTTGATTCAAGGTTTGTGTGGGTTTCAACTTTAGTTTCTTCCCCCCATAAAAAACCCATGATGTCTCATTGTGTCATTTTTGTCTCCCAAAAATACACAACTCCATTCTCTCAACAAATCCAGACTCAAGCTTCTGAGATGTGCATGCAATTATTTTTGGTATTATCAGCAGCCATCACTCAGTCTCCAGGGTTTGAGAGTCCCCGATGATGGACCCATCTATTATTTACTGCAGCAGTCTAGCAGACCAAAGAAGTAAAAGAGAATCAATTATTTAAATAGGAATTATTCAGATGTGGCTTTGAATGTTAAAGAGGAATAAAGAAGTAGGATACCTGCACAGCATGCATATAAAGCCAAAGAAAGTGAAATAAAAACTCAAGAATGCAACGTAGAGCTGTGGAAAACATGGACATTATTTGTAGAAGCTCAGTGATAAAGCTCAGTTGTTGTATGGCATCATGGTTGTATTGCAGTTTACACAGAGAAACTGAAAACTTGCAATAAAAAATTTGAAATGTAACAGTTCTGTGTCTTTTAAGGCAACCATTTTCCAATGTAAAGAGATTCTCAAAGATACAAAGTGATTCTGAGGATCTGTGGAAGCCATAAAGCAGATACTGCCCATGCGGAACCAAGGCAGATGGGATGCTGGTTTGAAACCCGGCTGCCTCATCATGAATGAGTTGTTGTCACTTTAAATTGCTTCCATTTTCTTGTAATAATGCAGACTATGGAATATTTATTAGCAAATAAATGTTGTGTTTGAACTTCCTGCACAGATAACATCCTGTCAAGTTATTGCAGTTAAATTCAGAGATCCTGAAAGCAAACCACTCCAACATTTTCCTCTGACACTGAGAACTGTCTGTGAATATATGAGGACAGTGAGTAGAACAGGTGACCTGACAGATATATAGAGCTACAGCAATCTTTGTTGAAGCAAATGCCATAGAAAAAGTTTGAAAACATTCTGTTAGCAGGACAAAAACATAGATGAAATAGATCAACCAAAAAAAGTCAAAAGTCTATAATACAATTTTGCTAACCATGCAGATGAAAATTAGCTGTGATTGCTGTGAGAGGAACAGAAAAAACTCACAGACAGTTGACCAACAGGTATCAAGTGATGAGCTCCATCATGGACTCCAAATACCAATCACTTAAGATAGGAACTTGATCTGATACCTGGGGTAGAGCAAGCAAGCCCTTAGTATTTGACTGATAGTGCCAAGTCACATTATTGAAATTTTCACCCAACAATCAGTACATGACCCATTCTCAAGTTTTGCAGGTTGCATGTTTGCTCACTGGTTTGCTTTTCCAGAAAAAGAATTAAACTCAGAATAACAGATTTGAAAGTTCAAAAGTACAGTTACCAGTGCAGTCAACAATATAAATCTTTGACAGTTATTTAAGCCTAAACTCTGGAAATTCTTTGCTGTATTTTTTTCGTCTTAATTATGTATGAGCTGTAATATTACATCTTTTTGGGAAATGACTGATAGGGTTTGTTTTAAATGCCCTCTTGGGTCACTGGTTTAATCAATCACATAAACACATCTTGAGCACTTCAGCAGCAGTTTGTGGACACCGATAAAGTAGAAAATCAGGAGTGCGTTAAAACTTTTAGCTAACAGGACTGGAAAAGTTCTCTGTATACCAAATCACCGTGTTTCCAATGTTTCCCATCAGTCTGTCCAGGAACAGTATCTGTTTGTCCATCTGTCCTCTCAATGCTGTCAAATACAGAGACAGAATATGGAAATGGGTGCTCCACTGCTCCTTCATTATTCATACTTCTGTACCTGGTGAATAATCAGATTACAGCTGATGAATGTGCTGAATAATTCACGAGGCCATGATTGGGGCTGTTTATGTGACCTGGACGCGCTGATGGGAAGGAGACCGGAAGCAGAATCCTTTGGGCCCTTAAGGTCCCCCCTTTTTTACCTCCCTATGGTGGGTCCTTCCCTTCTCTCCTCCCCTTCATCACCTTTCCAGTTCACCAGCTGTGTTAATAATCGCACTGTGGAGCAGAGGGGGAGTGGCAGTGGGGACTGAGGGAGTGGGGGGGGGCTAATGATGGGGTTTAATAGTGACCTGTTGCAAGGAGGTGGTTTGAATAATTTAAAAGGAGGTCTTAAATTGATTGTTGTGTTGCAGTGATGGGCAGGAATGAGTTATGCAACAATCCACCACAGACACATTATTATGTTTAATTATTTTCATCCTCTTTGACTCTACATCCAGAAGAAACCACATCTCCAAATAAAAGAGAGACATTCCACCCAATTTGTTCAGACCTTGGCTTCCAGTGCCCTTCAAGTTTTTCTATTGATGCTCAAAAACTGGAATCTCCTTATTCAGTCTCCTTGCCTTTTCTATACACCTTGATGTGTATCTCCTATTTAAACAGTCTTTGAGAAAATACCCCCATTGTAAGTCTTTTGTTTTGACATGAATAAGGCAACACTGCTAAAATGCTTTACTTTTAAAATTCAATTCCAGTTGTCATGATAACAAAAGCATTATCCTAAAAGAATGGAGTTTTACACAGTAAGAAACTATGACCACTAGGTAAAATGGTGTCTAAAGATTTCATTTTCTTGCCCTAAGTAAACAGAAAGGGATTTATGGTTTAAGATGCTGTTCACAGTAATTGCCAAAGCACTTACATTTAAAAGCTAAAGCCAGTGAATAATTGTGATAAAAAGGAAAAGTCTGCATGTTGTAAGATGACCCGGCAGCAGACTGCTGAGCATTTATGTGATCGTGCTGTGACAACTATTTCTCTATAGCATGGACATTTTGTTCATCTGCCTAACATTTTTTAATTACTGCAGCACTGCTGAAGATCTATTTTTACAACATATGAAATGACTATGATGACTGTACTAAGTTAAATGAGAAGATATGTTATTGCAGCCAAAAAGTAACTACAAATGATGAACTACCAACTAACTTTTTAGTCATGTCTTTGGATCATTGAAGGACGTTAGTGTAGTTTGTTTTATGTAGTTTTATAGTCTGTGTGTTGAAAATGGGAAAATTGGACTTAGACATTAGTAATATATTTACTGCAGGACATGTTTTCCATGTTTAGGCTCTTTGCCCCTGTGTCCACACCATCATCTGACTTTTAAGTTGCTTTTAGAGTAATGGCATCTTCTTATCTGAGTGTCATTTCTGCTTTTGTTATCACAGGAATAATTTTACAGTGCTGAATGACACTCTTTAACCAGCTTAGCATCTTCACATAAATCTTTTAGAATGGGGTTGGTGTAGAATTTTACCAACATATTCTATATCTAGGACACAGAACACAGAACCTATTGCTTTCCTGAATGTTTTAATGACTGGATATTCCCATGGTGATTATGCTTTCAGATAACTATGGCAGTGACCATGGCAGTTTCAGACAAAAGTTGTAATTTTCCATAAATTTTCCATAAATTCCTCCCTTATTTCCTGTCGGATTTTTTTTTTTTTCACATGAAAATAGTAATATTGAAAATAACGTATTTTCAGTAATATTACTATTTACTTTCTTTCTCTTTAGCTTTCACATGTCAGCCCCTGATACAAACATCAAAAATGAGAATGATTATCAAACGTGGCATTTTTACCAGGATTTAAAATAAATTTTCACAAGTCAGAACTGTTGTGAGCTACAGAAATACCTCACTTTAACGTATTTCTGTCTGGGTAGAGATAAAGAATGAGTGATGCTGACCCTGAACAGGATGTTGTGATGCATGAATAGCTGAGTGCTTTAGTCCAGTAGTTTATACAAACACTTAAAGCTTCTGAGTGAAATGTATTTCAGTAAAACCAAAGAGGTGTCTTAAAAATGCTCTGAATGTTTGTTTCTGTCTTGCTGCATTTTGCTGCTGTGGCGTCTGATTCGCTCGACTGAGCAACAAAAATCAGTACTCTGTGTGTACTATCTTATCATGTGTGGTTAGCTTAGCACTGTTAGCAAACACAGGCTGGGTAAACAGGAGGAGACTAGGTCCCCACATGAATTTACCACTCTGCAGGTTTTGGACAACTGTGAATAAACATTACTGTTGTCCAAGTTAAAAACACACTCACAACAACCAGAAGCTATTCAAACCTTGTTTAAATATGCCTTTATAGAACAAATGCTGGGCACTGATTAAATAAGCTTTTTGTCTCTGCCGACAGTGTTGATTTAAGGTTTCTCAGGTTATTCGTCTATCTACTGTCTATACCCATTTATTCTTGCAAGGTTGTGGGTCCAGTATAATCCATGTCACTCATTAAAGTGATTGCTTGAGTATGTTTGGAACTCACTGGAGTTTGCTTCCACCTAAATATCTAAGAAAAAAAGGAAAGAAGCTCATTTCTTGCCAGCAATTGATATAGTTTATTATGTTTTGGTTCCTGATAAATTATCCCAATGGGAAAATATTGCATTTCTCCTCTCCTTGTTTGTAGAAGACATTATTGTAGTTTTTCTCAGCTCTTTTTTTTTTTTTTATCTGCTGCCTGTAAGGTGCTGATTTTTAATTAGTGAAAACACTAACTTCAGTAGGTAAGTCGACACCTGTCCCTTGTAATTCCTCCAGCTTATAAGTTCACTCGTTTAATTTGTATCCAGCAGCAGCATGTTCAGACTTATTTGTTATGTTATAATTTAATAATATGTATTATTGATTACTTGATAAAGGTTTAATGCAAATATATATAGTTATAGTCAGCAATAGCACTTGTAGGATCTTGGAATCATAGTTCCACATTTAAGAACTGACCTGCACTATATTGAAGAAGTTTATCTCTTACATCTTTTTACAGTTTCTATCTTTTATTTGTTCATGGTATTTATTATCTGTGATGGACTGGCGACCTGTCCAGGGTGTACCCCGCCTCTCGCCTGAAATGTCTCCCCACTAGGGACAAAGGTGTAAGAAAATGGATGGATGGTATTTATTATGTACCAGTATTACTTATAAACGTTTTGAGCCGACATCAGAACCCATGGTACAGAAATTTGAGATAATTAACTTTTATCTCTTTAATTTTTATTAAAATTTTTGGACCACTCACCAGTCAAATCCCACCACATAGTTCTGCTAAGGAACTTAGGAACTACATCAACTTTATCCATCTCTTAGAAAAGAAAAAACTAAAGCTATTGGCATGATTGAGATAATTCTATAGGAGTCATATTCTGCATCTTAATTTCAGGTAAGGTGACAGAGTTAATGCATTTTTCAAATATGAGTGGGTTTTCTGTAATTACATCCCATCAGTCTGTTTCAGTCCAGTATAATAAAGGTGTTTCTGTTGCTCCATAATTGTGCTATGTACTGAATTAACACAGCTCTTGATAGAGGATTGGTACCGCCTGCCACTTACCTTGATGAAAAGACACTTTAATGTTTACTTAACTGCAAAATAGCATATAAAAACAGGCATTTATTCCATATACTGTATATAATAATAATAAAAAGTTAACACACTGAGTTAAGTATGATTTATCTACAAACCCACAATCTAGTGAAGCATAACTTTTTTTTTTTTTACTGTATTAATTTACTTTCAGAATGAACAAATATGCATTCTGTATTTAAGCATTTTATTCCCGTATGAAAGCATTTCTGAAAGCTTTATCCTGTTTACCCCACAAGTTTCCCAACATCATTTCCATTTCCAACAGCAGATCTGAACATGGGCCTGTGGGCATCCTAGGGGCCTGAAAGGGATAATCCATTATTGTAAATTTAGGAAAAAATACAACATGACAGCAGTGAAATCCTAAGTGACTTATTTACATGAAACATGGTTACGTACTCTACATTCTCCCAGACTGTGATGCACACCGCCAGAGAAATTCTTTCCACCCAAATTGTAGCAACTCTGAACCCAATGGGCGAGGAAACTCTCCATTTGTCGTGTCGACAGCATGAGCAGAGAAATCCACAATGGGAAAACAATGCCTAAAGAGGCAATCGCATTAGAGCTCATGAGCCATTCATGCATGTTCATATTAAATTCACAGTAATACAGAGCATAAAGAAACACTTCTGCTCCACAGAAAGCACCTACCACAACAAGCCTGATATTTTCTAACTTGTTTGCGTGAAACGTTGCCAAGATGGTGTCACGATATTATACAAATATTTAAAGTTGGTAGTTTTATTAACGTAATTAATTTTTAACATATTGTGCTTATATAGTGCGCACAAATATAATTTAAGTCCCATTTTTATGGATTATTTTTGTTCAACACCAAATACATTGCTCTCAATTAATCCAAAAATATTGATAAAACTTAAACAGAAAAAAATAAGTGAGAATAAATGGGGTTTTGGCATTGTGCTGACAATGTTAAGTAGCCATGTGTTTCTTTGATGAGTTTTTTAAATGAATAGCTCTCACTTACATATGAATAATTCCTATTCATATGTAAGAAGTTTATTGAGTTGTTATTTTTAAATGCAAAAGCCAAAGGGTCTGGTCAGCAAATTGTCTAAAGCTTAATTGCATTTGTGCAGAGCAACTGAATTAAATATTGTCACTTGCCACTTGCAATCTCCTCTCATTGTCCAAGTATTTAAATTTTGTTTTTTATTTTATTTTATTATAATTTTTTTTTTTACATTTTTGGATTTGCCCAAAGCATAGCCTTTAGGTTTTATATGGCACAACTGTATTTAAAAACAATCAGAGTCCATTTGACAGGTACAGTTCACATTGTTTTCTGGGGTTTAGAGAATTTTAAGTTTACCTCTTTTTTGGCACAGTATAAGTACAAACATGTGAACATTATGACTTTTATATTTCCAGGAGAGATGTGGATGTGATTTCTCTATTGGAGAACATCAGTTGCAGTTTTGAACAACACATTGTTTAGCTGAGATTAGGGGTTTGTAAAATAAACATGCATTCACTACACTTGTCTAGCTACACAGCACCTACAGACTGTAGCAGTTGTTAATTTTAATTAAAACAGTTTGAGAAAACCAGACCCTCAACATAAAAAGCAGATCTGCAGTATGTACTGCATCCCAAAGCACAGACAACCTGAGAAGGAGAGATATGTTTCTATCAAGCAACATTTAACTCAATATTTGGAAAAACTATAAGTACTATTTAATTCAAAGCTTTGTTGTCCTGTTTTGTCAACACTATGGATGTGACAAAAAATAGATTCATATATTTAAGATATAAACAAGAAATAATGTGAAATGTTTCATTTTGAGGGTTCTATCTTTTTAAATCATTTAAACTGGGATACAGTGGTCCCATTTCTGAAAAACCAATTTGGAGCCCAAATTTACTAGGCTTCCTGTCTGTTTGTGTCATGTGACCTGCTTGCCCAATCAGTCAGCAGTCTATTAACAGTGACCTGCAGAAACTCCAGTTTGAACAAAATACTTGATGCAGGGAAGAAATGGAAGAATTGTAGAGACTGCAGCAACTGGGACATCATTGGTGGGTAAGTAAAGTGCTACAGTGTGGCAATTTTATTGCTCTATGAAAAAAAATTACATTGATTTAATTAGTTTTAATTCAGAATTAGACTGGGACTCATATTGGTTAATCACTAGGATTGTTTTTTCTTGAAAAACTGATGAGAACATTCCTAATTTTCTGGTTTCTATACCACACAGAAATTAAACAAATGTAATTGTAACTTTATATTGCACTGACTGTAATATATAGCTCTGTATTTTTGTAGCATATATTGTTTTAAAGGTCATCAATTGTTAGACATGATGATACATTGTTTGATCTGAATTTTTATAGAAATTAAAATTCACTCAGCCTCACTGAGATGAATGAGTTTTTAGAAAACATTAAATAATTCAAAACCACTTGGAAGAAATAATGCAGGGTGTATTTTCTTGTTCTGTTCCACTGAGTCAATGTTGTTCTACTCATCACTTGTGTTATTCTTTGCCTTCTTTTTCATTTACATTTTTCACCGTTGTAAAACCAGATGCTCATCCTCAGAAAATCCTTTTTGCTCAGAGAGAAGCTCTCCATCCATAAATAAAAACCAAAAAATTGAGTTACTGGTCCCAAATTACTAAAAGCAATTTGAGTAGAAAATCAAGGCTGAAAGTACATCATCATTTCTAAATCCACATACAAAGAGAGCTGCTGAATAACAGCAGAATCCCTGTCAGCACTGACCTCACACTCCCAAAACCACAGCTCATGAGTCGGAGCTGCTGTGGGGTGTTTTCGGAGAGTCAGTCCATAGAGTCATTGCCTGCTTTAAGGCCAGAGGACGGAATGTCTCCCTCTCTGACCAGTGAGGCCAAAGTAGGTCAGCCGTCCAAACCTCGCCTGGGAGGATAGCCATCATCAAATACTAATCAGTGCTCGTCCAAGGGTGCGCTCCATTTCTGTGCCTGCAGGGTCTTGGAGGAGCCCCAACAATTCCCCTAGTCCTGCTTTGCTTCGTAACAGTTACAGCCAAAAGCAGAAGGACAAAGTTTACTGTCAAAGCTACTGAAATCTGGAGCTCGATCAAAGTATAATACGCAGCATAGACGCTGAGATATCAGCTTGCCAACCCTGCAAACACACAGACACAAACAACACACATTGGGTTAGCTGCCAGGCCTGATGGACTTTATTTAGACCAGGCTTTTTGACATCTGATTGAATACTACTTAATCCCACTTAAGATTGACCACAAAATCCTCTTGACAATGAAACAAAACCTGCTACATCTGTTTTTTCTTCTTCTTTTACAACCTGTACATTTTTTGTTTAAGGTCTGCTGTGAAAGGGCCTTCAGAGGACACTCAAACCCAGTCTTCCTGTTTTATAGAGCTGCT
Source organism: Brachyrhaphis roseni (assembly GCA_903066815.1). Classification (NCBI taxonomy): domain Eukaryota; kingdom Metazoa; phylum Chordata; class Actinopteri; order Cyprinodontiformes; family Poeciliidae; genus Brachyrhaphis; species Brachyrhaphis roseni. The sequence continues at coordinate 46,052 of CAEFZY010065114.1, read as the reverse complement.
ACAGTTTGCCCTTTATTTTTGTTACAGCTGCCAGATCTGTGGTGACAATGAAGTTTTTTTTCTCCTTTTGCAACTTAAACACCATTTCTGCCAATCTTACCGTCTAAACTAACCCAAACACAAATAACCTGGTTGAATTTGGAAGATTGTTTTTATTCTGACAGAAGACAAAGCAACTGTCTTTCTCTGTTTTAACAGTTTGTGCCACTCTTTCACACATCTCAAGATGTCCCACAAGGCCATGTAATAGGACCTACTTCCCTTACAATTTGCATTAATAGTAGAGGCTGAATGCTAATGCTTATTGTCTGTCTTTGGATGCTGATAGTACAGCATTTACATTTGGTCTTCACCTCAAACTGGAGCACACTGCAGAAAAATCCAAATCCAAGTGTAAATTGTTTTCAAAGGTTAAAAAAAAAAGTAATAACTGAGTATATTCTTGCTAAAATATTTTCTTTGAGTGTATTTTTTGATGGCAATAAATCTTTTATTGTCCTTAATGCTAAGGCACAGCTTGTTGCAGTCACGTTGGCAAAGCTGATCGTATTTACATAATGTCTCTGTTCACCTACATTTGATATTTGAACTGTTTAGAAAGGATCAACATTTATTACAGTACAGAACAGAAGAAAATGATTTTGTTTTGTACTTTGTCCTACATTAGTAATTTTAGTTATTTTTTTGTTTGTTTTTTTAAGGCTGCGTTTTATTCATTACTGATATAAAGCAAGTTCCAAGACTTTGCACTGAGTGTTTTTTTTTTCCTTCTTAAAAAGACAGAAATCAATCCTAAGCTGTTCACATACAGTGACATTCATAAAAGTGGTAGCTTAGTGCCTCAAAGAATAAACCCCAATATCACAGTCCTTTTAAATGAGGTTTAGCTTTTAATTTGACTTTAGATGAAATGTGTAAGTTGTGTCACTCTGCCACAACAGCTAGTCTCATCTCAGAATTTATTATAGCAACTTCTGTGATTGTCAGGCGGCGACTCGTCCTGCTCGTTATCAAATTAGACTGAAGGCCTCCTTCAGGGGAAAATAAATTGAATTTTTTTTCTTTCTTTAAGTAAATCAGTGATCACTGCAAAACCCCTGAAGACTCAGCAATAATCAAATTACTCTCAGCTGATGTGAAGTAGGGTTGATAATCTGCAAAGAAGGGGTGGAGGGAGGGAGTTGGCTTGAGGGCCTCCCAGAAACCACTCACAGACATTCCCATTGAAGCAAACACATCAAGAAAAATTATTCCTTTTCTGCATTGATTAAAAAAAATCTGTATTACCTCAGTTTCTTATGTACAAGTATTCTCTGATGAAATCTTGGAATATGTTTCCAGGACTATTTGTGTTATAATGCGTAGTTTTTTCATCACATCAGTATACAACATCTAAACATGGGCAAAGTAGGTCAGTGCAGAGAACCAATATATGATTGTATTTATATTCTGACTTTTGTTCATATTTAATACATTTTAATGAGATAAAAATGTCAGAAATACTACTTATTTCTTTTAGAAATAGTAATACTAAGAATCACAAATGTTCTTCCGACATACTTTTTGAAAACCTCCGGAAACTAAGAAACTCTTCAGAATAATTCAGAAGAATGTATTTATTTATTTTATTTTATTTTTTTTTACTGCCAAAGTTGGAAACCACTTTAAAGGAAAATATATGTCACTAGAACACTGCAGACATTGTTTGGTGTGTAGTAACCAACATTATCAAAATAAAATAAAATAGACTTAAGTTATATTTTAATAAACACTTTTAAACAAAACTACATCAAAGAGATTTACTCATGAGGATGCCTAAAGTCCACTTCTGCCTAAAATTAACAATTTAACAAAATCTGCTTTGCTCATTTCTATTTGGTTTCTTTTTCCCTATCTGTGTCTTGAAGCCAAGTTGGTTGGCCTCGAGACTCTAGCTTTGGGGAGTTTTTGGTGGCATACTTCGAAATGTTGAAGCTTCTAACAGATGGCAACGTCAGTTTTTATTTGTTGAGTAAAGGTTACAAAAGCTTCAACAAAAATAGACTAGACCATCTGTTCAGTGTCTCAACAGCAAATAGTACAGAAAATGAAGGACCTTATTGACATCATTTTTTTTCTTTCCACCAAAACATACTGTTTTCCCCATACAACACCGATTTACACTGAAGTCCACAGATTAACATGATAACTTCAGAAATAGATGCACTTTAATAAATAATTGTTTCAATGTAACTATTTTGAAGACATCTAATAGTTTCCTATAGTGAATGCATGGCTTTGATTGACTCCTAACATTTTAGAGGAGTATTGTACATTTGTTTAACTTTCGTAAGAGTTTCAGAGAGAGACAGTAAGTGACAACTTATACACAGAGGTGTTACATCACAAATTAAAATGTTTGGGGTATCAACCAGTCAGGTTGACTGTTTAACACTTTTTTGTTGCTTAATTTCTGGGCTACATGAGTTTATAGCAAAGGAACTTAAAACCTGGTTGGGATTTACTTTAGCCACAGCCAACGCTCAAATTTACCACAATGAAAGTAAAGACTGAAGTGTTCATGGCAGATAGAACACAAACAGATGGTTCAACTAGTGACAAGTCTGGTAGCTTTTTTACCTTCAGAAAATATTAGAAAATGATTAAACATTCATTATAATTTTTGTCAAAATAATATAATCTGTAACTTAAGTGTAGACATTTCTCAGCTTTTCATGCACAATATGGACTGTACATGTTTGTGTCCAGGATGTGTGGACTCGGCAGAGATTTTATATTCCCTTTTCTTTATACTAGACCCGTACCAATTCTGGATGGAGGAAATGTCAACCCTGATCCTCTTTACAGACCTTCTTGTTCATTCTAGTCTGATCCAGACAGACTGAATTATTGCAGCATTAAAGATAACCAGCAACTCATCAAGTCAAGTTGTACTTCTTGAATTGCTGCAGAAAGTAGCAGAAACGAGTACAGTAATAGTACAGTTTCTGTGTATGAGGACCATGCCAGGTTCTGAGACAATGTAAAACGCTGTAGCATTTGCAACTCTTGACAATCTTGAGTTACAGTCAATCATCATAAACTACAAAATGAAGTTGCATCAATTCTAGCAACAAAAATCTGTCTGTCTAACTTTGATAGTACTATAATAACATCAACTAAATATGAGTACTTTTTTGGAGTCCATCTTTTTTGCTCATCTACATTCCAGTTAAGTGTTTGAGAAGTTTCAGGAGTGTTTTTAGCTTGTTAAGCTACTCAACTCTGACTTGTGCATCATCCAGGCATTAAAAAGGCCCCTAAACTCAGTGAATGAAGCACTGTGCCAACACAGAACAGCCAACTTAGAAAAGGGCCAGCTTTAAATTGGATCTTTAGGCTCTTTGTCACCAGCAGCCTGTCACAAAGACACAATTAGCTTTAAATGCATTTACAAAACATGCCAACCATAACACATTTTTTATATTTTTTTCACTGACAAGGTGATTCCTGCAGAGCTATTAGCTAAAAACTTGGCATATAGTAGATGACCAAATGAAGGATGATGCATCTGTTAGGTTCCTGTGTCAGGTGTTTGATTGATTTTTCTTTTCTTTCTCAAAGACATGACTTTTAGATGCTGTCCATCTGCTGGATATGGCCAGCTTGTCCTCCATTTGTCCTGATTTCCATTTATTAAGGACATAGCACATCTTGCCAAGATGTGCCCAGTTTTCAGTTAATAGCGCTTTGCCAGTCACTGCGGTGGTTGTAATGCTACTTTCTTATTACCTGGCTTACATATAAAATTTGTAATTGATTCCTTGCACATGAAAACTTCTCAGAAAGGCTCCAGCTAACATGAATACAGTTGGCATGAAATGATAGCTACAAGTATATTAGTTTCTGTTTTTGTTTGTTTCTGAACATTACTTTGCTGATTTAACCTTAAAAACTAACCATTGTGTGTTTTCATGCTATTTTTCTGCTGTTTGCTTTCTACACTATAGCAGCACAATAACAGACATGCTGTTGGAAGTGGAACAAATTGCTGTTTTAATGGGATTATTTTCTACAGTTCCTTTCAACTTCTTTCCTCACTGTGTGACTGGATTGTCATTCAGATTGGTCCAGCCAACAAACTCACTTTTGCCAACAAATCTATGTGTATATAAATATATATACATTTTTATTACTTGTTTTTTTTGCAGCTAATATGTGTGTCAGCACATTTTTTAGCAAAACAGGTTGCTCCTGGTTGTCTCCAAATATTTTAGAGAAAGACAATGAAAATGAAATCCATTTAAAAGGAAATTATTATTTTTATTGCACTGCTAGCACACTGCCATGCTTTCCTAAGGCTTCCTAATCTCCTAATGAGATTAGAAAAAATAAAATGTGTTTGTACATGCGGTAGCTGCAGTTAATTACATGTATTGTCACATAGTTTAGTCCCAAAATTCCCCTGAAAATGTTTCTGACTAGAGCTTTAAACTGTAGCTTAATAGATTTTAGAGTTTAATTCATGTTGAACATGAAAGAATGGATTAACCTCTGAGGACCCGCTTGCTCTTTTGCATGTTTCTTATTTTCCCTGCGTCTTTTTTCCATTCCCGGCTCCTGTTTTCCTATGATTGGCCAGTATTGTCCTTTATTCGCCGCTTTTCTCTTTTTGTTTCAAAAAGTGCCTTTTTTTCTTTCACCACAAGTATTGTAGACTCATGAGCTTGACCCTCCTTCACTGTCGTTTCTTTTTTGGACCACTTGGACACCAATCTCACAAGGTCAAACTGTTTTTGTCCTATTGCATGTTATCAACAGTATTACATTGTGATTTCACTTGCATGGTTTTATTTTGATGTGATATTATGTTGCAGTTCAGTTACGGATGGATTAAGACTAACAATTTCATAAAATATATTCATGAATGAATATATATTTAGCAAGAAATATTGGGGCAAAATTCCTCCACAGCAGTGTGAAAAACGTACTGGCAGTAATTGCAAACATTTAGACAGTTGTTGCCACCAAATGTGACATATCCAATTATAAAATGGAGGTGCATTGAACACATGTAGAGGGACTTGCCTGTACTCATCCCATTAAGTTGGTGCATAGAAAAATAACCTACTTTATTAATTCCCAATGTCTTAGAAACTGCTGAACCCATATCAGCGCTATAATTTTCCAATTCACATGAAGACTGAGAGCAATTTTACAAACATAGTTTTATGAGTCCACATCCTTGGATAATAACATGAACATTGAAGGGGATACATTGCAGCCTGCACCAGCAAGTTCATGCTGAGAGATGCAGTGGCAGCACCTTGTGAGGATGAGAGAAAAGCTATTGAAATAATGTCACAAATAAATATGCAGTGGAAAAACCAACCACACAGCATGGGTTATTTTTCTTTTTGGTTGAGGCAAAATTGCGCCAGGACTTGATAATTTAATTAATTGTGGTGTCACTAGCCAATAGATATTTTTTTATGAGTTCTAGTTCATCACAGAAGTCCCAAACAGGTTAGAGGTCAAGCTTCACAATGCTTAATTTGTGTGATATTAAATTTCTAAAACGTTTAAAAGAATATGGAAAGATTGCTTTATTTGATATCAAATGAGAGTCAAAACACACTTTTCCAACTTCCTGGTAGTAAATTATCTGCATTCATTCTTTTCAGTCACTTCAGTAACATTAAAGTAATGTTTTTGTGCCTCCTTAAACGTCTCTTGCAGTATTCCTCCTTTCCCTTCCCAGTCTTTGTCTAAATGTCAACTGTTCCACCTCTACACATGTCCAAAACATTTCCTCTATCCAACCTATCCATCCAAAAAAGAATAGCCTGATTTCAAATATCAATATCAACAAGAAATTGACTGCACCTCCGTCATCATGCAGTGGATATTCTAACTTGATGGGGTTTATAATGAGCTGTTTATTAGTGGTTTGCTTATGATCAAACCTTCCAGCATCTAAAAGGCTTTCATAATCTCTTTAAACTTTAATTTCTCCAAACTTGATTTTGAAGTATTATTTATTTATTTATTTTATCTAACTGCTGCCTCCTAAGTTTTATTATTCCTTCATCACTCTTTGGGGGAGGACGTGGGCGGATCGGTGGGGTTGGTAATCATAAACCATGTCAGGATAAATACGCGAGTGCATTCACTTTGCAAATGAGGCGACTCTCTCCGCCTAACTCTCGCTGTGCTAATGTTTGCTCGGCCCCGGCTGATTGATGACACGCTGATCTGCAGCCTCTCATCAGCCTGAATATGAGGAGCTTCACATTCTGACCACACCAAGGAAAGTAAATAAAGCAGAGCTGAGCTGTCATTTCTGCTGCGATAATATCGTTCAATATGCCGGGGAGGGAGTTGAAGGGGAGCTGAAGGAAGGAGGGCTACATTTCAGCAGGAGAAGTTGCACTTCCTAAATAAGAACTGCCAACTTGAGTGACTACTTAAGCTCTGCTAAAGTTGATCCTATCAAGAGGAAGTAGGCACAAAGTTTGCCGGACCTTCTGTCAAAGATAAAACCCATTTCTTCAACTCTCAAAAACAACAAGAGTAGTGCACTCTGTGTTTTCGTACACTTATTGCTGTCAGCTAAAGTACCTAATACTGTACTTATTTTATTTTCATCGTGCCACCTGCTGGTGGATTTGATACACTAGGCAGGAAGTGAATATTTTGTTCTCAAGAATAATTAAGTTGGATGCTGGAATAATGTCCATGCAGAAGGATATGAGCACAACTGACCAGTGGTCATCAACCATATTTTTCCGATGTACCACCTGTGAAAAATCTTTTCAGCCAAGTATCTCCAGAGTTGGGTAGAGTACCCAAAAGTTTTATATGAGAAGAGAGTACATAAATTTCACTAGCAATATCTACTGTGTACTGCATATGCGCTTGATCTCTACTTGCCACAGCAGCTTTCTCCAGTGGGCTAGATAACTCGGTCAAAGTAGCAAGGTGTTTCTGCTTGAAAATCCCCAGTATCTATCAAAATTGGTGCAAAGAAACAAATGTGGTAAAAGTACAAACTTTTTGTTGATAAGTTCAAAGGACAAAAATGGTGAGTTATTAGTTTTGATGCATTGATTAATGATGAAAATAGAAAAGATTTTCAGAATTTGATTTATAGATCACAGATTAGAGCCTAATGAACCAAGATTGACTGATCTCTGGCAAATTGAATGATGCATCTCCATCTTTCATGTAAATTCATTGAAATGTTGCCATTTTTTGTGTTGTTTAATGTTTTGAGATTAAGCTGTATAAATTATAAAGATGTTCATCTTCATTTGTACAGTAATTTCATATTTACTTGTAAATGTGAAAAAGGGTTTAGATATTCATTTAGTTCAAGATTGGATGATACAGGGTATAACTTTACAGCAGCTGTCTTATATCACAAGCTGTATTATCCTATATATGGGGATTTGTAAAAACTCCAGGACTTCGTGACGGAAGAAGCAATCGTACCACTACGGTGACCCCTTTTCCGGAGCAGGTGTGTCCCATCAGGTAGATGCAGTCTGGGGATGACATCTCACTCACCTTGCATGTTACAGCCGCCAGCCTTGCATCTGAACAGTTTGCATTGCTCTTTGTTTTTCAGCTTCTCAGCTTTTTCAGCTGGCCTCAGCCTGCAGGTGTAGCATTTGCATGCTCTGGTTTTATGGTGCCATCAGCATTACATGAGGTGTATTTGTGAACCATGAGATTTTTCAGCCTTGAGTCGCTGTTTCACCTCCTGCCTGAACTCCTGGTTACAAATTATTAATGTGGTGTCACGTCAAGGAGCTGCTGCTGCTGCATCCAGCCTGTGGGAACAGCCACAGTGCGTGCGGAGAGTGTGTGAGCACATCATGTACATTATGCAAGCCAAGGTATTGTGTGAGCCTGTGTGTTATGCAAGTATGTGAGAGGGGGTGTGCATGAGATGTAATTCCCACTTCAAATCAAAGTCCCTGACAGCTGCCTTAATGCCTGCTGCCTCTCAAGTGATGAAGGGCCTGGTGCTCGTCGCCACGGATACCTCCATCATCCTCTTCCTCCCCCTCCCTTTTGACGGCGAATCAATCACTGCGTCCGTGTGTCACTCTGTATCCCTGACACTGGCATGTATAATTAAAGTTTATTCCCCTGAACCTCCCTGCTCAATTCCTTCCTGCAGCTTCCCTAACGGCATGCCACCACCGACACAGAGGATGATAAATATAAAATGGGCATTCGTATCTCAGAATTCATATTTCAAGCAGACAAATTCTTGGTCAATAATTCTCTTACATCAGATCCCTTAGGAAATATGTTTAATAAAATGATTTCTACATCTAAGAACAACAATGGAAAATCGTTTTTTGTATGTTTTTTTCTTTTAATTCTGTGATTTTAACCTTTCATAACCTGTGTTTCAAATACACATTTTAAAATGTTCTAAAACATTTTTATCTAAAAAAAATAGTTAATTGAAAATAAATTATCATCCCCAGCCAGAAGGTGGCACATTGCCTTGTAATAGCATGGTTAGAACCACAGACCCATAAAGAGAGTTAGCAAGACACAGTAGAGTTTTGACGTGAAAGTGTTGGACTGTATATTTGTTTTCTGCCGCTGTATTACTCGAGAGTTGTGCTGAAGGCCTCGCTGCAAGGCAAACCCATCTGTTCGCTAGTAAGGACTAATGTTTCACTGTCATAGTGGAATTTAAGAAGCATCCCATTTGAGAGAAGACCATTACTGGACTTGATAGACAGACCGACTCCAGATAGTCACTCTGAGTGCCCGTGTCGCTCAGAGTACCTCTGGTTATGTGGGAAACGAGGACCAGTAGATGTGGAGCAAGTGGACAGTTTATGGAGATCACACAACTTCACCATTCCTGAACTGCTGTTTTTTTTTTTCTTTTTTTGGAGCACTCAGAGGTTCTTCTGGACCAGAGGATGGATTAATCTGGATTAAACACTGAGTGTTTATTAACTTCTCTGCTCTTTGAGTGAATAGACTCTGAACTGTTGAGTCTGTTGGACGTCTTAGAGCAACTCTTTGAAGTGAACGACTCTAAGAACCTCTCTTTGAGGTGAACAGGGGCCAGTTCCTCACTCAGAGCCGTTCTTCATTATAAGGGCGGGGCTACAAACAGGTACAGACAGAGAGACATCTCCCCACCCTTTTTAACTTTGGCTGCTCAGCTCTAACTTACGCATAAGTGTATACTATGACTTTTCCTAACGACAACTCTGAGACTACTTGATTAAAATCAACTAACTGCTCCTCCTGCTGTTATATCCTCTCACGCCGAACCAATTCTTCCCTTGCACTGTTTTTTTACACCCACTTACTTTGTGTGACCTTCACAGACCATTCCCCTTCAGGAAAATACAATTCTCACTGATTACTTTTGGTACTTCTAACAAATGAGAGATAACTTATTTTAAACAACGCAAACACATTTTTACTAACTTTATTTAAACATTGGAATTTGAATTTAGATAACAAAATAAATTAACTTATTCATTTGCTATTTATTATCTTAGACTTCTCGCATGTTTTTATTTATTTTTTATCCGGGTTACAAAAAGTTTGTGTCAAATCTTGTTGAATAAAATTATTTGATAAAGTACTGTAACTTCAATGCAAGCTTGTATTGTTGCAGTGTTTTGTTTTATATAATTTCAACCAGGCACAAAGAAGCTAGATGTCTTGGTGTCAGCATGCTAGAGATTAAATTGAACACCTGTGTGAAACCATCAGCATCAGGTGCCAGTACCAAGCAACAGGTACAAGGGAACCAGCATGGGGGAGGACAAGATGCTGAAGCAGCAAAAGCAACATAAAAGAAAAGTTATGCACAAGGTAAGTACTCAATGAAGCTGAGTGAGGAACCCTAGAATATGGATGAACAGGAGATGTGGAATTATCAAGACTGAAGGAAGAAAGAACCTCAGGTTAAAGCTCCAGTTTCCTCAAATAAAATGGGTTCCATAAACAAAATGTAGACTGATCAGTCTGCTATAAAATTAGTTAAACTCATCAATACAAAAAAAAATGTTTTCTGATTTGTTTATTCAGAGGTACAAACATTTAAAACATGATACCGAGAGCAGAGTATCAGTATCATTTTCAGCCCCTGGGTCTTGTGTTTTTCAAATAACAGTTAAACTTCTTAATAAGGCAGCCCTTTTCTAGAAACATTTGATGCTCTGTAAATTTGTCTTTCGTTTGTGCCTAAAATGCCTAGAAATAAGGTTGCCCTGTCCAGAAAGTAAAGATTTGGTCCACTGGGTCACAGCCAGGACCAGAGGTGCTTCTCTTTGACCTAAGATTGAACCACTTGATTTTAATTGAAGGTACATAGAAATTCAACAGTTGTCACTTTTCTGTTACAAGAAAGTACTTTGTCTTTTAATCAAATCTTGAATAAGTTACTCACTGATAAAATAAATAACTAAGAACCCATTACTGTTCTAAAGGGGTCTGTATTCTAATTTGGTCGACATTCAGACCCATGATATAAATATAAAGACTTTAATTTGCAATGAGTTGGCTGGTCTATGCTGTTTGGGGTTTGGCTGCATCACCAGGATTATTACCAGGTAAAGATGCAGCTGACGCATCCTTTGTGTTTCTGAGGCTCTTCAGATATTGCCTGGACTCATGCATATTAAAAAGGTAAAAAAAAAAACATTAAAAAAATATTTATTCTAATTGTAATAAAAAAAATTCATGTTTTTTTTATTTAATTTATGCAAAGGCATGTTTCAGAGCACAGTAATCTTTACATTTTACACCTGTAGTCTGGGATTTTTTGGGTATTCTGATTTATTTTTAATAGGTCATGAAAACAGTAGGCGAATCAGTGAAAGATTGTTACAATCGTTAAGCATATTGATCCTAATTTTCTTTCAATTTCTCACAAAATTGTCTTTTAAAATTACTTTAACAAGTCATTTAGCACCTTCCACAATTTCCAAATTAAAAGAATTAAAGTGTTAACAATGAGACATGAAATTTGGCACAAAAATGTCAAAAGTGTGGATATTTCTTTAGAAAACTATACTTCAGAGTTTGTACTTACGTGGTTGTGCTTCACGTTTTAGAGACAGAACTGAGTTTCAATTCCCTCACAAATACACATGCCCACATCCACACACACCAGCTCAGATGAAAGAACAAAGAGTGATTTCCTCATTAGGATTGTTTTTTAATGCATGACGAGATAATTTATTCATGAAAATTAACAAATGATTCATTCCAGCAGAAACTTTCAGGAGCAGTCGCGCTCAGATATATTTTACTGTTGTTTTCATTGTAGTCTCAGTCCTGCGACACTTTATTTTCATAGCATTATGTATGCACAGCTGATTAAAAGAGTTGTGATCACCTCTGCAGATTACGTTTTTAGCAGGTAGTGCCGCTAATTAGTGAGCACCGCTGGTGTTACTCACAAGTCAGGAGCTTCAATAACATTTCTTTTTTCTTTCCACATCAACATTGTTTTTAAATTCATATTTGGGGTTCTCTCTGTGCTTTTATTTCTTTAGATTTTATTCTAACATTTCCTTATTTTTGTTTTCCAACAAACTTTTTAAACTTGATGGAAATGTTTCCTAAAAGAGAATTTTCTTATCATTAGTATAATTATTGTATTGAATAGCTTTGGAAATAAGTGAAAAACTCCACTTTGTAGTAAGTTACTTCCATTCAAAAACTCTGACCTTTAATATTTGCAGGCTCAGCTTTCCTGGAAAAAATAAACATAATTAGTCTAGAGGTGTACAAAACAGCAAAGAAAAATGATAAGACTATGAGAGAAAAAGTCCACCCCCATTGTACATTAGCTTATAGAACAACCTCTGGCAGCAAGGTGGTTGATTGTATGACTTCATCTGTCTCTCACATTGAATTAGAATTTTGCCTACCAACATTGTGCACAGTGAAAATGAGGTCACTGGGCTTTGAATGGGCCATTGCTATTAATTATTTTAATCCATTGTTTTGTAGGTTTGGTGTTGCCTGTGGGATCATCATTCTGGAATCATCATTCTGGCTTAGTCAAAGTACGGTGCAGTGTATTATGGCCAAATATCGGTTCTTTGGTCTTATCTGCAAAAAGAAAGCACAGGTTCATGAATCTTTTCATTTGTTCAGTTACAACTTTGCAAACCTTTGTCTTTTTGTATGATGCTCAGCAACAATCTGTTTAAAGATAACAATGTTATCCTTACACTAGTGATGGGTAAATGAGGCGTCATGAAGCGTTTCGACCCATAGCAAAACTGTATTGATACTGTGTCACTGAATACTGAAACCTGCTGGAGATTAAAAATCCCTACAGGCAACGTAGTTGACAGACCAATTTGACGACCTTCTAGTCTATACAATAAGATTTAACTCATTGTATTTTATTGTTTATTATGAATTGGATTATGTCATATCCTCAGTTAAATTCAAAATATATTTGATATTCTTAGATGCAGTCAATAAATAATGTGAACATGTACCACAAAATGAAAATTTAAGTGAACGTGTTTGGAATGAGGATGCTTGTGGACTGGGGTTTTTTTTCACAAATTTTCATTCAAAAAAATACGTTTTTTCCAACATTTTGAAATTTAGTCTCTTACGCTTTTTTGACAACTTCTTCTGCTGTAGAAAACAATGAACAATACATTTATATAAAATAATTTCTAAAAAGCAACTGAGTAATTTGTAGAATGGAGTTTATCCTAGGTGTACCCAGGACTTCATTCTGCATTTTTGTATATAATTTCAGCGATGATATGCAAAAGTATCTGTTTGATTTAAAAGATGGTCCTGTACCTCTACTTCTGCAGCACAGCCAAAAACTTTTTTAGATGTTTTATGCAGCCCCACTTCTCTTAAATGGGATGCCAAGCACCTAAAATGATTTAAGAAAAAGATGTGAAACCACAAAAGGTTAAATGAATAAAAGTGTTAGTTTGCAGAACCGTGAAGCTTCAGAGAGTGCAGCGTCAGGTGAGGAAGCCTTTGATGGATGCCTATGACACAGAGGGTGAGCTGCTTTAATCCCACCTTTTGTTCAGCATAAATAGAAGACAGAATCAGAGGTGATGAGTTGGAAGCTTCAGTTGAGAGGAAACTTCAAAAGGTTGAGGATACGGACCCCTTCCAATCTGCCTGGAGCACTGATAAACCCCCACAAAGCATTTTAAATGCCAGTTAGGAGAGTGAGCATTAGGGAAACTACAAATAAAATATTCCGTTAGCATTTGATATTTTTTCTCCAATGGACTCATTTAGTGAAGGAGATATTTCTCAATCCAGTGAAGTTGCACAATAAGAAGAGTACAAATCAGCTTTGCAAAGTACTTAATGCCCTTTAATTGCCTATGTTATTGTTTCACATTCAACATAATAATAGGGATACAATTAAATGTTATTGTTCATGTGTTATGTAGGACATATAAGGAAAGTAAATTGATTGCTCAGGGGAGATAAATGATCTGACAAATACTGTTCTGGTTCAGTTGTACCTTTTTTAATTAGATTCAATCACAGACTGATAAAAACAAGCACCTAGTTCTATATTTTGCTTCAAACAGAGGTTCTGGACCTTCTGCTCTTGAGAAATGATTGCATGACGCGTGGACTTTGTTGAAGTTTTAAGCGATTGGATCTGATTTACCCAATCACTACTGTTTGTACATGACATCGGTAATGGAAAAGCTCAAACAAGCTTACTAGGAGTGGTGTATGCATTCCCCCCCCAGCTTGGGGTGAACCCAACACATGGGATGTGAGTGACAGCAACAAAAGTTGGAGGAGAGCAAGCAGTAGTCGCTTCATCACACTAGTTCCATAGAAAGTGAAGGGGGAGGGAGGAACATCGCCTCCCATGTGTAGAGCTTTACGGACTTTTCACTTCTTTTGCTTAAGGGGATGTTACATATTTTCTGGGCACATAGTGTAATTTTATAGCACAATAAAGTAATTATGCTACCTTCAGTTGTTATAAGAATGCTGAACACATCAAACATAACATGAACACGCCTCTGTGAGGCTAAAGCTGGGCTGTAGATCGCAGTTTCAAGGAGAAGCTGCAGCATACAAAGCAAGCATTTAGGCAACCCCGAATGGCTGCCGCAGGAGATTAATAGATTTCTCAATCAAACAAAAACTCCAGGTATGTTTTTGATGAGGTAATTGCATTACATGATACAAAGCTCAAGAAAGATGTTTATATAATAACCCCCCTTTAAAAGAAAGCCACAAATTTAGAAATAGAAGACATGGTAAGCCATTCAAAACATTAAACTGATTCCATTTCCAATTTACTGAGTTTGACTTTATAGGATCACTGTACCTTCAAAACATAATAGCATGAAATATGTTTGTCATATTTCAGGGAAAAAGACCCTTTAAGAGGCCATAATTCTGCCTTATTTTTTGTCTTCCTGCTTTCGCACACACATACACACACAGATCGTGGGGCATATTGCCCCGGTCATGATTTTTGCAAATGAAGCTGGGCTGCAAATCATGGTGCCTGGGCCTGAATCAGCAGCTCTTTCATAAATGCTGATTTCCAGACGCTGCATGTTCTGCAGATCCGACTGTGCGCTCTGCACTCAACGGACTGACTATGCATTTCTCTGCTGTAAGTAAAGACAGCTGCACATAAATACATAGTGGGAAATGTATTTCTGGGCTATAAATAAATTGCTTCCATGGTCAAGGAGCGAACGGTTGACCACAAATATTGTATTTCATACATGATATATATCAAATAAATGCATCAGCCTTTTTATTTTGTTAGGGGTTAGTGCTTTAGAGCCTCAACAATAAATGAGCGCTGCCACGCTGAATGTAAATTTAAACTAAACATGACATTTTAAATATATGAAGCTTTCAAGATTACATCTTTCCCAGGGATGTTTCTCTATTTTTGTAAAGAGAATCGAAAACCACATTATAGACACATTCCAATGGCATGCCTGAGAAGGAAGTGGTACAGCTATTTGACCAGTCTTTCCCCAGTCCTGACTTGTCTCAGAGACAATAAGTACTTAAAGTCTTTGTGGTTTAGTATCACCAAAAGTTGAATGTTTTTATCAGCTGTTGAAGAAACAAACCAATTGCAATGTGCAACTATGTTTTTTTTATTTTAATAATGTGTTGTACCCTGATATAGAGGATGTTAAATAAATATCCATTAATTATTTAACATGTTTATCTCTGCAGAGGCGTGAGAAGGGCTGGTGCCAATCTACTGCGGTCATCGGGCAAGAGGCGAGTAAGGTATACCCAGGACAGTCCGCAAGTCTACCATTGATTAATATAGGTGACTATCTCAACTTCTAATCATTTGAAATGCAATTACTTTATGGGAAACTACTGTTCTGTTTCAACAATGCACCCAAAGTAAAAAATTGTTTTAACTTGCAGGACACAATGATCAGGGCTCCTAATATGTAGGACTTTATTGTTCATGAAGACAAAATGGATAAAAATGTATTTTTTGACATGTTCGGTTTTAACTTTCTAGCCCACAAGCAGAATCAACAAAGTCCCAAGTTAAGGAATTGGTTTAATTTTCAAAAGAATAAGCAACAATTGACAGATCTTGATCTTTCTGGGAAGTGGTATGTCACGTGATCGGTGGCGCCTGGAACTAGAGAAGGGTTACTGGTGGCCTGAAATGAGGTGATCTGAGATGCAATATGAGACAGCTTACATTAGAATGGTTCTGGGTGAAGCGTGGGGGAAAGGTGCCCAGGGTCCTGTGTGGAGAATGGTTGATGGCGATTCCTGAGACGAGTGCGAGGAAGGTGGTGACACAGTGAGCCAGAGGTCTGATGGAGCGGAGTGGAGAAGGGGGAAACGGCGGAGCAGGCAGGCAGGTAACTTGCACGTAGGATCCACAGGAGAAGAAAACAGTTGAACTGATCCCTCTTGGAAAATCCAGTGACAAACCTAGAGGCAGCAAACACAAGGACTATGAAACTTCTGTTAAATGCTCAAGAGACAGATCAAAAGCTTGTGATAGTAGACTACAAGAGGAGGCCAGAGAGACTACCGGTAAACCTTAATCCTCTAGCACTGAGTGCTCCTTTATCCCTAGCACTCTGATGAGGCTGATGAGCTCCACCTGTGTAGGCTGTCCAGGTTCTCCACCAAGATCTTCGCTGGAAAAGATGCATCACTCACACTCACATACACACCCCCACACACACACCCCACACACAGGAACCCGGACACTTTTCCCTTGACTTTTGTCCTAATACTGGGAATGCCAAATTCTGGAAAATTTTGGAAACAAGCTCAAACATTGGAATGTGAAGGAAAATTTAAAAAATAAAGGGGAATACAACAAATATGACAGTGGGCTTTGGTTGTACACTAAAGAAATTGTACAAAAAGCTAATTTACAACAAGCACGGGAAAATAAGTTGTATTGTTGCAAGCATAGTTCAATAAACACTTATGTCCCACCACACTCTGGACACCTGAAGTACCTAAATGGTTTCACAATGGATGTTGTGTAGACCAAGGAAATGGATGCCTCAAAGCATGTATATACTTCATTATCGTTTTCAGAAATGTTTCATTTTCCTAAAATACTCATTGCTGAATCCTTATATATAGTAACACAAAAATATCTCAGCATTTATTTCAAAACACCCTCTGCTTGTGACAGCCCTTGTGTCCTTCACAGCTAAGAATTCAAACAGGAAATATTAAAAGGCTCGTCAACCATTTTACACTACCATCCAAAATGTCTAACTCCAGACCACAACGAGATGCATTAATATGAATACAAAAAAAAAAAAAAAACATGTAAATAGTACATGAAAAAGGCACAAACATACATGTATCTCCTGCTCCTACTATGCATTTATGACTCAGAAGTTTTCATATAATTGTTTATTGTCAGGCGCAAGTAACACAGTCACTCATAAATACTAAAAATAAGGAATTAAAAATATTTAGGTTTTTGAGGGCAAAAAAGGTACTTTAAACAGTGAGAGGGCCAAGGTTCTTTCAAGTCCATTCAAATAGTTAAAATGGAAAAAAAAAGTAGAAACATTCTCACACTGTCAATAAGTAAGAGAATTGCTCTGGTACCTTGCAACAACAGGTTCTGCCTCTCCTGATTCCCAGTAAATACATATAAGGGTATTGTTTGCCACACACGAATAGATAACTCAATAGCTTCCTCGGAGAGTAACACAAATAGACTTACTTCACAGGATTTTTTTTCCTCATGTCAGTGTAAGTTCCTACTGATTAAAGTGATGGTGCTTGTTGATTGGTTGTCTCACCTCGCAGGCTGAAGTGTCTGCTGAGGCTGGTGTGTTGTCTCCCTGCAGAACTGCAGCCGAGTAGGAGGAGGCAAAGGGGGAGGAGGAGGAGCGACACAAGTTTCTCTTCTGGGAAACTCTTGTCTGTTAATTAGCAGTGAGCAGATGGAAGACAGTCCACATCTCGCCAGGGATCAATCCTACCCAAGAATCAGTAACAACAGCAGCAGCAACCTCAGTTTATTTATTTCTGAGCTCAGCAGAATCAGGGCAGTGTCACCTCCCTAGGAAGGGATACAGGAGGAGGAGGAGGAGAACCCGGGAGACGGCAAGAGAAGTCTTAGACATACACAAGATGCTAGGGGCATTTCTTTTCACAGATTTCCTTGGAGACTCCAAAAGGAGCAACATTCAGCTAGCGATCGAGTGTTGAGTTTAGTCACTTTTCATTACTTTGTTTACAGCCATCTGTTTACACACACATCCTCCTCATCTTATCTGTTTGTGTCTCCCCGCGCTCCGTACGCTGCGAGCCGTAACCTACCGGCCTCCTGCTAAAACGAAAGCCTCGTCGACAGCTGCTGCAGCGCTGATTTCCTGTCTGGCGGCACATAAAGCAAAATTTGCTGCAAACAAAATGGGACTTAGTGGAGTCTTTTGTGGACGCATCTGCAAAATCACTGTCTTATTCAGGGGGTGTTTTCACCCAGTTCAGCAATCCACCCACACACTAACACACTGATGTCAGAAGCAAAATTTAACTGGACTCTTTAGGTTAAAAGACTTATTTCTTTGCATATCTAATAATCATTTTAAAGTTCTAAATAATTCCAAGAAATGTACTATCCATTTTGTTTCAAAATTAAACTACAAACTTTAAAATGTACATATTAAAGCTTCTCAAAGTACGCTTGAGCAGTTTTTGAAATTTGATGTGTATCCGTTTGTTGATTTGTTGCCAATGCCTGCAAACAGTTTGTTTATTTCACATGCACTTTGAGGATCTAGATAATTTTACGGCAATCCTTGTTTAAGTAAAGGGAGAGCTGTGTTCTCCGTCAGGGAAATAAAGGAAATTACGTTTCTCCTGAGGGTTGGTGGGCTCTACCTTTGAAACAGGGTGAAGGGTTTTCATGCGTACGATGCTCAGAGTGACCACTTTTTCTTTGCTTCAAAGAAGTCATCTGATCACAGTGCCTCCTGGCCCTGGGAGGACAGGGTGCAGGCGTGGGGGGGGTGAAGTGGTGTGTGTGTGTGTACTAGAGAGAGTTTGTATGTGGACTTGGAACTTTTTTTTCTGGTGCTTAAATGCCTTTATACTGCACGGGTCAAAAATGACCCATAAGACAATCCTTGTACTCTAGTGGTGTACAGCCTACATATAAATATAAACAAAAACAAAGTATCACTTTTTCTAATGATGGGGTCAATTTAGTAAAAGTCATAAAATTTCAACTTGGAAAAAGATAGTTTAGGGTATTTTTTCTACAGGTAAACATGGTAATGGGTCACTTTTGACCCGCAAGACAACACAAGGGTTAAATACTAATCTGCAAGAAAAAATAGTTTTTTATAAAAGGATATTTTTCCTTTTGGGGGGGTCAGAAAAAACATTCTCTAAGAACAAACAATCCAAACTTTCTAAACAAATTAGAAAAGAAAATAAAAAAAGTTCTTGCAAAAGTCAGGACCGTATTCACCAGTGTTGACTTGCAACCAACACCCTCTTCAATTAGAAGCGAGTCAACTGGAAAGACAAAATAAAAGATAAAGGGAAGGTAAAAGGAGGGGAACTTTGTTTGACAGGGTAAGCTGGAAGTCTTTAGCAACCCCTCACACTATGTTTGCATTTAGTCAATTATATCAATACACCTGAAGCAGTCAACTCACACCAAATGGGCATGCTCACACTATTGCCTGTGTCCCATAAACAAGATTTAATTCCAGCGTTTTATCTATTCAAATTGGCTGAGAGGAAAGCAACATCCTTTAATTATTTCTCATTTTTCCTGACACTGCTGGGATTCCACGTCCCAGAACGACACCAGCACACATGCATACAACCTATCCTCTCTGAAAGGCAAAGACATGCAGGCTCATCACAGATACTATTTATTTCGTTAATCATCTCGATTATAAGACAAATCTTGGATTTACAGCAAGAAGTTTGAGCCTTTATTTAGTCACTTTACAGCTGAGGTAAAAGCATTTAACACCCCTTGTCTGAGCAGCAAATGATCTGTGAAGAAGGTCTCTTAATTTAATGAATGTGCCATATGTAAATCATAATTATCTTTGTCTCCTTTCTGCACAGCTGTATATAGAGGCAGGACTGGTTTCTGTTGCTGACCCACCTGAGGCAGTGGCCTGAGGGAATAATTACCCATCTGTGAATGACCACAGGGGCTTTGAGTGTTTATTTATAGACAGAAGGTGATGAGAGAAACAGAACAAGAACCTTCAACCAACCTGAGTAAAATGATGCATATACACAAGGGGACAGCTGACTGTTGAATAGGGACAGAAAAAATACAATGCTACTATTTGATGACATGTTAGTGTATTTAGCACATTTACCTGAAATGTGTTAAATACACTCACATGTACTATTTCCTTTGAAATAGTAGAAGAAATTAGTATATTTTCATTGTTAGATCCAACACTCCCATTTCTAGAAGATGATTGGGAAGAGAGGACATGATATAGAGCAACAGAACTAAGGAAAGAAAAACAATATTTAAAACTAAATTGTGAATGTGGCTAAGGAACAAGAACAAGAAAATCAAAACTTCAACTAGATTGAACAAGAACTGGACTAAAAATCAGAGAAACACATGACTGACACTTGGCAAATTTAGCCTATAAGACGATGACCATTCCCTCTTTGGGCCGTTTCTTAAGTTGTCCACAGACCTCTTTTCTCTCCTCTTCTCATTTCTCTTTGGGTCATTCAGGAATGAAATGGCCAGTAAAAGTGGTTGATTTTATGCTTAGTGAATAATTTCTGTTAGGATTTGGTATGTTCTTGATCATTGTTCTATAGCAAGATTCAGTGATGACTTATTTAAGTTTAGTGGGAATGTCCACAAAAACTGGTATCAAACATGTTCTCATGTTTCCAGCATTTATTGATGCCATACACTAACAATATTCCCAAGGCCTTTGAAAGATAAACAGTTATACATTGTTTCAAGACTGACACACCTGGAGTTTTGGTTTCAGAAAACCTTCCAATATAGTAACAACCAGTTGTCATGTAAAAAGTGCCTTTTTGTTTTCACTGTTTTTGCTGTAGTTTAGACTTTTTTTTAAATTCCCTTGCAGACAGTTGTTCACTTCCCTTATTAAATACTTTAAATTAAAATATTTACTGCGACATTATGTCACTACAATAAAATATGATTTTATTTTTATGCTCTACATAGCCTTCATTATTGACAGGGGTGCAATTTAGGGTTGAGGGCACTGTTTGTGAAAATGAGCACAATGTGGATATTTTACTTCACACTGTTTATTGTGTCTTTAGGCAGATTAATTTCTTAAGTTCTTATTGTCAAAGTGAAGTAGTCAGAAAACAGAATACCACAAATCTTCAACATAGAGGCCGAAACTTGCATCTTTTCATGTCAAAGAAAAATATATTTTAAAACAATGAAAAGAATTTAAGAAAAAAAACTTCAGTCATTTTTTTCCCCAACTTTTATACAAAGTCTGCTCTTTGAAAATGTAACTTCAGAGTATTGATTTGCACAGAAACAAAACTCTCAGAGGAAGAAAGGACTGATCTGAGATAATTGTTTGTGTAAATCTGACTATAACTTCTCTAACATGAAATAATCAGATTAAAGTTCACACATCTTTACTGTTCAATCTGGTTCAGATCAAATTATAGAACAGGGTCACTGGTTCAACTATATAAACTGCTGGTGAAATTAAATTAAACTCTGAACAGACTGGAAGGCAAATTTGGAATATTAAAAGTGAATTAACATGATATTAACACATGAAAGCGACACATTGAGAGAGAGACAGAGCAGATAATCACTTCCCAACTGACAGAGATCATATCTGGAGTCAGAGTCAGAAGTTTCTCTGATGTTCAGTCCCTTTAAGATTTTAGTTGAGCTTTTATTTCACAAAAGGAAATGGTAAGAAGTCATCCTCTCAACATATGCAAATCTGTGATCAAAGAAGAAAGGAAGGTTAAAATTTGGTGTTTCTGACCAAGATGGAACTGCAACACTTTGAGAATATGATTCAATGTAAACCTAAACCCTTTTAGATCTTAGGGAGAAACAAACTTGACGTAATTTAAAGATATCCTCATGTTTTTGTATCCAGAGTCTGCTGATTTAAAGGTCAATTTATGTCTCATTTGCATACTTTTTGATTAGGTATTATGTTTGAGTATATACAAATTGCAAGAGAAATTACCAAATGATGCTCTACAGTTTCTTGTTGATAGTGTTTTAAACTTATCAATTGTTTGACATTATTAGACAGAAATTTGGAAGGAATCAATTAATAATAATAATAATTGGGAGAGGCTCACTTTATCGCTTTGTGTCAATAGATAAAATTAGAACAATAGTCTAATTTTAACAGAGTAACCTCTAGCATAATAAAGAAGAGCAGCCCCAGAATTGATTCTTAGAGGACACATTTTGCCAATTTAGCAAAAGAAGTTGGCAGAGATAACTTCAGTTTTCACAGTTCTGTTGGAGAGATTATTTCTGATATATACCAATTTGTTTTTTTTTAATACCATGTGTTGCATGATGTCATAAAGATCAAGTCAATAAATAAAGGGTTGCACATTTGATGTCCAGAGCTTAAGTAGATTGACTTGTTACCTCTAATACGTCTGTGGTTGTACTGTCCTTTTGTGAAAGCTGACTACAAGATCAAACAGAGTGAGTAATTAGATACTACTTCAGTTGTACACTCAAAATAGAATTAAATATTTTAGCAGGAACATAATTTCAGCATAGGCTAGTAATTGTTTGGATGTTTAGATGAGAAGAGAGGATTGGAAGATTTCTAAATGGAGGGAATTAGGTTTTTACCTAATGTCACAAAATGAGTCAAAAACAGTTTTAAAAAAAAATTCTTTGTTCTTCCTTGTCTCATTGGTAAAAACATCTTCCAGAGTCTGACATCTTCAACACATGATACCCTGGATATAATGGGTCCAGTAAAAGAATTAACAACAACTGTATCCTGAGGTAAAGTTCTTAAACTCAGCAATACAGCAACAAAACACAAGTAGCAAAGTGGATAATAGTTACCTGTTTTGGGGATAACAGATTCTTTAGGGTTCTAAATCAACACATTGCAGCTAACAACAGAAAGAATCAGGAATGTGTTTTCAATCCTGACCCAACCTAGGAACATTAGCAGAGGATTTGTATTCTCAACCACACAAGCCACAGCATAATTCAGACTAAAAGCACAGGCCAAAGGCTACAAGAGCCTCCTAAAAGACAGATTTCATATAAAACCAAGGATGTTTTTCTCACAGAGTTCATTGAAACTTGAATCAATAAGAGAGAAGGTAATGCAGTGTCTTGTCAAAACACTACTCCTTTTGAACCTTTCACATTGTCTGACAACCAAAAACTTCTACTATTTTAATGAGATAGTATAGTGCATGCTTTTTTTTTGTTTACAAAGTGGTGCATAGCTGTGATGTGGAAGGAGACAGACACGTTTTTTGTAAAAGTTAGTAAAAATTTTGTACAAATAAAAATCTTTAATTGTAAACATATATCAGCCCCTTGAGTCAACACTTTGAAGATTTACCTTCTGTTGCAATTACACCTGTGGGTCTTAAAAAAATATTTACCATCTTAGCACATCTAGAGACTGGCTATATTTTGAGGAAAATAGCTCATGCCTTGTCTCACTGGATGGGTGAATGTATGCTTTTCAAATTAGTTTTAGGACAAGACTTTGACAGGGTCCTTCTAAAACGCTAATATCCAATGTAAATCAAGACCATCATCTCCTGAACATCTTCACAAGATGAACACAATCTCGTGAAGATGTTCTTCATCTTATGTTCAGCACCTTATGTTGAGCAGAATATGTTCTTGTGTTGAACATCTCATATAATTAAGAGACACACCATAAGAGCTGATGTTAAATTGTTCACAAAATCAAGCTACATTTTGTTTTGTTGTGTTACGAGAGGTATTTTTATAATTCAATTCCTAAAAAAATATAAAGGAATGAACCGTTGACAAAAAAAAGTTTTTAATTATTGACTTTTTTTCCCTTTCAGTATAATTAATCCAGAAGTAATAACTTCACATTTATATAATTACAATAAGAAACTTTTACTGTGTAAAAAGAAAATTGTTACAACACTTGGTTTGTGGTAAAAAGAAAAAAAGAGTGTGTAATACTGTTGTTCGTCTTTTTGCATTGTGTAACAAAAATACGTGATAAAAAATTTATTAAATTGAGTTGAATTGATAAATATCAGATTGTTTCATCATGCAAAATAGATTTAGGATTTAAAATTAAATTAATTTGCTTTATTTTGGGGCTTTTGTTAGGGCGGGTCATTTTTGACCCATAGGACAAGGAGAGTAAACAGAATGTTAGGATCACACGAGGGTTAAACTGCAGCATTTAGAACACAATCTCCTGTCTGGTGTGCTCCACGATGCTGATTGTTCACTAATGTTCTATAATGAAACTCTGATGCCTTCACAAAACAGGCACAGCAAAATATTAGGTGTGTGTTTCTAATATTAAGTAACCCACAGGTGCACTGCTGTATGAAATCAACATTCTGCTGAATTTTATTCTATTTAACTTTCTTTGCTAAAGAAAGTTAACAAAGAAAGTTAGCTTTCTTTGTTAATAAAAACACTGCAGCGAGCTGGTGTCAGTTTTTGCTTTGAATGAAGTAAGCACACCACCAAGACGGTAAAGACTTTCTTTGTTAAAGAAAGTTAAATATGTGCATAAACAGGAATAATAAAGATAGAACATAGTTATGGATCAGTGTTTCTGTACTTCTTTTTCTGTGTCTGCTGTCTTCTCTAACATTTAATTGCTCATAGCAGCTGGCCTCTTGCACTGAGCCGGGTTCTGTTGGATGTTTCTTCATGTTAAAATGAGGAGTTTTACTTTCTACAGACACTACATGCAAGCTAAATATGAGGGATTGCTGCGAAGTTAAAGACATAATACAGGTGACAGTCCTGCAAGCTTGTCCAACAAGTGGAAATGATAAAGTTAATGAATTTCTGCTGGGTTTCATTAGATGATCTATGTCCAACTGCAGTCCTCAAGAGCCAGTTTCCTGAGAGCTTCAGATATGTCTCTGGTCAAACATTGCTGACTTAATGGTCCAAGAGCCAAAAATCCAACAGTAGAATCATAGCTGGATAATCTTGGAAAAGTTTGAATCAGAAATATTATTACTGAACATCCAAAACTTAATCTGAAATCCTCATGGGTGAAGAAGGACTTTAATGATAAAGTCTTACAGAAACAGAAAAACACCAACGGATGGACGCACTCCAGCAGCATCAGGTTGGACTGCTCATTAAATATTGAAACTAATCAGCACTCGTATCCAACCATGCGTCTGTGTGTGTGTTGTGGAGGGGTTCGGCCCGACCTCTGGCTGCTCTCCTCTTCTTAGCAGGATGAAATCTGTTTTCCCTGAAGGCTCTCTGAACCACAAGCACCTGGAAACATCTTTATCTAGCATAACAGCAGTTTGTTACAACTCTGAGATAAACTCATTCTTATTCTGCAGATTTTCCCTGTGAGCTATGTCTACCGACCGGCTACTCTTCTTGTGTGCACCTTTCCCTGCAGCAGAGCTCTTTGGATGTTTACCAATATATATTTTCATTCTCATGTTTGTTTCCCAATCGGTCTTACATTATTTGGATTTAAGACTTGCTGAAAATCCTGTTGGACAGAAGAGAGGCAAAACAAATGAAACCAGAGCTGTGACATTGTTTTGAATGCGCAAGAAAACTTATGTTTCATTTCTTTAGGAACGTGACCACCTCCCCAAATTTGAAAGAATATGAAGTCAAACAAAGATGTCACTGTGATTTGAAATAAAAGAACAAATACACTTAGTTTTTTAATGCTAAAAGAAATGACAGATCTGCATTTCACAAATCTGCTCTTTATAAAAGAATGGCAAGAATGATAAGTTCAAAACAGCTTGCAAAGATTTGGATATCCTACACAACTTAAACAATTTTGAAAAGACTTGGATTGTACACTAATAGACTTAATTCAACAGATTTATACTTCACAACTAAATCATGGGTGATCAAAAACTAACAAATATGTCTAATGAGGAATAACAAACAGAACACAAATTCTTCAACTTTAAATGCTAAACAAACCTATAAAATCTGGTTATAATAATGAAATCTTGAGAATTCAGGCAGTTCTTTTTTTTCTCCTCCCCAAATATGAAAAATATGCTTGTTGTAAAAAATGGTGATGTTAGCATCATACTTTGGGGACGCTGTTCAGAGGAAGGAAAGCTGTTGATGGGAAGACAGATGGAGGTAAGCATTACGCAACCAAATCTGGATGAAAATCTTGTTAGAGGATTGAAAACCATTCCTGGTGGTTTTGATCAAGACATATTATTCATCTGTTAGAATGTCCGAGTCAAATTATTGAACTGAATCAAAAGAAAATCTGTGGCCTACATTTTACATTTAAAAACTACTTTATGTTTATCTGTCACATATATATCACTGAAGATTTTGGCTGAAGTGCAACGAAATGTGTAAAAGTTCATGGAATGTGAAAACTTTTTCAAGGCCCTGGAAGTTGCAGTATGTAAATCAAACATCCTAAAATGAAAACATAACACTAAGTTTCCATTTCCAGTTAGCCTAACTCATCTGGGAACTTTCAGTATATACCGACATAATGCTTACTTTTCGCAGGTAAGACATGGCTCATACAGGACAGGAAAATGAGGACATAGGCCCTCAAATGGCTCATTTGTGGAAACTAAGTGAAGCTTCAACCAGGACGTGTGATGCATCCATATGCAACTAACACAGCAGATAACAAGCGAGCAGAAGAGATCATGTCAGATCCCAAGTCGATGCTGGATTGTGTTTAGTACAAGCTGCTTGGTTGACTAATGAGAGTCAAAGGCTTTGTCACTCAAAGGTCAGTCTCTGCAGAGCTCTGCACCAATCTGCCTCCAGGCTTTAATTGGGAGCATTGGGCCGAGTGATGTATACCAACAGCAGAGCTGAATTAAACACAGCTGCACTAAGTTTCAGCCAGCTGTTTTACTGCTTTATTTCTTCAGGGAGGCCAGCTGACCTGCAGCCTGCTGCAATGGAGAAACACCTCAAGAATCTGAAGTTAGAGTTAAGGTTTTTTTTATTATTATTATTATTATTATTTTCTTGTTTTTATTCAATCTGTTTATCATACTGCGTAATTTAAAAAAGATAGTCAACTGAATCTAAATAACCCATCTAATCTAACATATCTTCAATAAGTATTTCCTAGTTTCATTTTTTTGGCATTCCTTCCCCTTGTGTGACTACTGATTTTTATTTGTTTATTTCCTCATACGTGTTGCGAACATTTTTGCACACATATTTATTTGTAACACAGGAAATAGGCGAACGCTCATGGAGTCTCCAGTTTATGACTGAACCACCATGTGAAACTAATTCATATTGAGACTGTTACTTACTTTTAAGATGGCACACTAAAAGGCTCCCAGCTTGCTACACTGATGTTGAGGATTCGTCTGCTTTATGAGAGGAAATAAAGAGAGCTGAGCTGTTTGTAGCCTCACGCTGTGTCATACAGTGTTACACTGAAGGGGCACTCAGTGGAAACCAAAGCCACTGCAGAGCACAAAGAACTTAAACACTGACACAGACAAGACAGCCAAAAGTGCAGAGCTGGACTCCCACAGAGACCAAAACCGTCCAACTCAGAAAATCTTGTAAATAATGAGAGGAGAAAGAAAATGTTCCTTAAAGCTTCTGGAAAGAGTTTCCTGCAAAGACAACAAAAATTGTCCACTGTCATTTTCAATGCAGGTCAAACAACAAAAAGAAGAGATTTGATGCATTTTCAACAAATTTGCAAAGTTGCAACAAACTTTTCATTTTATTTTAAGTCATCAGTTTCTGTATTTGGAACTCTCAATCTCCAACTTAACTGTCTAACCTCTGAACTGGGCCATTTGTTGTTTGAAGTGTGAATCTAATTTTGCAGTGTATTTAATGTTATTGAAACACATTTTTAAAATTTATCTTTTAGAATTTTGCATGTAACTTTAATCACAGTCCACTGCATTCTGAGGTTGTAATGTGAACTAATGTGGAAACGTTCAAGGGGCATTCATATGGCTTTTTACTTGTTTTTTTTTTCATAATTTTCATGGGTTAAACTTAGATCAAGATACCTCCTCTATGTAAAGTATTTTTTCTTTACCTGTTATGTTATAGCATTGCATACTGAAATAAACCAATCCTACCCTTTAGTGCAAATCTAATATTCTACCTGCACCAAAAAACAAATATTCCCCTCAAAAATGAAAGCAACTTTTCAAAAGTTTACAGTAGATATAACAAAAAGGGAGAATTTCTTAGGTGACTTTTGCACATTAGAGAAGAGCACCCACCTGAGTTGGTGTAACAGTTCAACCGAGACCGGTTCTACAGCAAAACTCCTAGTGTTTTAGTTGAAATGTGTGAAAAGCAGTGAAGCTTCCCTGCAGAAATCAGGGTTAATAAAATAAAGTTCCACCCTGTCGGGCAGATAATCAGACACACGGAGTTCATTTCAGCATCAAACTGGAGCCTTTTAACTCAGAGCTGAGAGAAGAAGTGAAGGCAGAACAGCCTGAAGCTCAATCATCTCCTCACTCCAACCTGTAGCTTACTGTGGTTAAACTTATTAACGTCAGCCAAACTGTTGGGACTCTTTGGCTCTTTATTTGAACATTTATTTGAGAAACTTGTTTCGTCTTTGTACTAGAATAAATGGATGAATTAAATGCTAGAATGTTTTTTGTCACAAGTACTTCCAATTGTTATGAAAGTCTTAGTAAAAAGACTATTACTGCTATATTTGTTACTATTTATTTTACATGAATGTCACTGATTGAAAAGGATGGAAACATAGAGAACACACAGCTGACAGAGTTTATGAGCATACTCTGGTCTGAAGGGTTTTTGTAGACTGGGATGAGAGGCATAATTAGATTTAAAATGAGTTTCTAGCAGAAACATAATCTTTCTAGTTAAGATGAGTCCTCCATTAAGAAAATATATTAATATTATATTCCATTGATCCATTCTCAACCTGGTAATAAACTAGGCTGGTCTTTTCTCCCAGTGGAAATGCCTGGACAGCAGAGGCTCCCAGGAGGCATGTTTTGTTGTACTACATTATGCATGGTGGAGCAGTTGTTAGCATTGTTCCCTCACGTTACACAAGTGCTCGGTTTAGTTCCCAGGAGGTAGTCGGGGTGCTACTATTTGAACCGCACTCATTGATTATCACAGAAAGAACGAGAACTTGGATTGAAGTGGATAAAAGGAGCTTGCCCTATTAGGCTGGTGGAGTGGAGTTCTGACATCTGGAGCTCAAACTAGAGCCTCTGTCTGCATCAAAAGAAGTGAATGGATTTGACTCAGGCAAATAAGCTTCTTCTTGAAGATTTTTAGCTCATGT
Source organism: Brachyrhaphis roseni (assembly GCA_903066815.1). Taxonomy (NCBI): domain Eukaryota; kingdom Metazoa; phylum Chordata; class Actinopteri; order Cyprinodontiformes; family Poeciliidae; genus Brachyrhaphis; species Brachyrhaphis roseni. The sequence continues at coordinate 17,061 of CAEFZY010065114.1, read as the reverse complement.
CTGATGAGGAGGACACTTTGAGAAAGTCTAAGAACTTGATGGACGGTTGAGATACTCCATGTCTTTTCATCTGTTGCATTTGAATTCCAGAGCAAAGATTACAAGGAGATATATGTAAGTTTCCTTTATATTCCAACATTATTAGCATTTCAAGTTTGATCCTCTTGTTGTTCTTCTGTCTTTGTTTTTTGCTTGTTTGTTTTGGCTTTTTCTTTCATGAGACTCTTCACTGCAGTCTGTAGAATGTAGTAACATATTGTGATTAATTGTGTGCTCCTTTTTCACTGAAAAAGTTCTGATTTACAATATAGCAGCAAATTTAGGTTGATTAGAAATGTAGATCAATCTAACTAGAAAATACAATGCGAAAAAGGCAAAAAACAGAAATATTCTTTAATAAAAACACACTAATTAGAGTCAAGTAATACAAACCTTTTAATGTGAGGGCACAAAATGAAGATTAAATCTGAAAATTAATATTAATGTGAATTCTGATGCCAGGTGTAGTCTAATGTATTATTTCACAGGAAGTAGTTAAGAAATTGTCTAAAAAGGAAAGAAACTGCCATAAAAATGACACCAGAGGGGACTCATGTTGAAGTTGGTTCAATGGCTCTCTTCTATTCACTCAACGTTCTTTCCCAAGATTTCTTCTTTCCGCTCGATACGTCTGACACTTCAGTGGTGTCACAAAAGTTAGTTTCTGCTCATTCTGCTGAAAAGGATCAACTTCTAATCTTTATTAGTATGAAACCCTTTTTCCAGCTTTCCGCTCGGTTCTCAGGTCAGTCCGGCTGCCCACTGGAGCGCAGATGTCGCCCTGTTCGGCCGTGTCTCATCCACTGCGTTGACACGCGGCCATCTGTTCGACTCCATATCCACACGGTGGCGGTGGTCCGGAGCGCCAGCACGCCTGGCCGCCCCAGCCTGCGGCCTGTCAGCTCAGCTCGGCGGTGGCGTTGGAGCGGGAAGCAGGTTAACGCCTTAATCCCAAATGGTGGATCCATCCAGCGACGGCCCAGCCACGCGTGCAGCAGCAGGTTTGACTTTCGCAATCTGCAAGAGACGAGGTGTTCAATTCCAGCGCAGAGAGCGCCGAGAGGCGTATCTGATGACGGATTCAATTCTGTGACCCTCGGTGGTGCTGGAGTCGGGGAGCGGCTTCAGCAATGAGGACGAGCCGCCAGGCATCAGGCAGTCAACCACCATCCACTCAGAAATGGAGAGTGGGTGGGTGGAAAGGGTCGAGATGGTCCCCACTGCCCCCACCGAGCCCCAACCCAAACGCTAAAAAGCCCCTGGCTGGATGTCACACTTCAGCTGCACCCCCACCACCACCTCACTCTCTCCGCGCTCGCTCATCACCGCTTATCGCTGAAATGCAGCCCAGCGCTGTGCCGCTCCACAACACACAAACACACACTAGCTCACTATCTTCTTCACATCCTCGCTGAGCATCCGTACAAATACACTAACAGATATTCACAGATTCATACATCTCCTTATTCATTATCTGCAAACTGATACATTTCCTGTGGTAAACATACAAGTTTACATTTATAAATCACAAATATAGTACTTGCGTAGACTCCCATTCAAGCATTTTTAATGCCTATAGACGGGTCGTCCACATCAGCCCTTTTAATAAACTGCATTTCAATTTTCACTGCAGTAACCGCCTGTAATTATTAGCATCTGTGATGAATGCATCTGTGCTGCAAAAACATATCACAAAAGACCACGAAGGAACATTAACAATATGGTTTTAATAAAGAACCATTCATAGAAAGTTTTAGCTCAGTAAAATGTAAGGAGAAATGTTTTTTATTTGTTCGCACCAGGACTGAAATTATAAAGAGCAAGTTATGTAAGCTGTTTACTAAAACACTTTTAAGCGGTTCTGTTTATTTTCCTAAGTCTCCTTTTTGTGTTGTGGCTCAATTGCAAAGTTCCAACAACTTTCACATCTAAGTTGAAGTTTATAAATTACAGTTAAAGCCTGTAAACCTGATTGTTAGGGGCTCCCATGAAATCGCAGACCTGACTTGGAAGGCATTTAATGGACAGGTGCGGGCTGTTTCCTCATTATGCTTTCATCTGTTCGGCAGTAAAAAGATCTGGGGTTGGTTCCAGGTTTGATATTTGCATTTGAAAGCTGCTTCTGTGATCTCTTAGTGATACTGAAACGGCAAACGAAGCTAAAAGTATCGTGATCTACTACGGTTGAGGGAAATTTTACACCAATGCAACCAATGCAGTGACATAAAATAGAATTGTTTAAAAAGATCCTGATGACCTATTTCGTTGAAGCCCAATGGTTATGAATGGAGGAAAGTTATGAATGCTGGAAAGTTATGGTTATTTACTCAAGACAATTTACCCAGCGAGAAGGAGGGATGTTGTCTCAAAGGCAGAAGCTTTGAGATGTGGTAGACAGGCACCCAAGCTAAAGACTTAAAAGCTCTTTTGGAGAGTCATTTCTTTCTTCAATACACCACAGTGGTGCTTGAGTACAGTGGTTTTAATTTTTGAGGTAGAAAGATTTTTTCCTCAGCTTCAGACCAGCGTTGTTATTTTATTGTACTTAGGGATAAGTAAGCAATCCAATTTCTCTGTGTAAAGAGAAAAGGGAAAAATTTAAATCAAAGAAGCGATGCTGTAGTGTATAAGTAGTGTATCTAACCACATAAAAGTGTCACTTTCCTCCATTTAATCACTGCGTTTTACTTTTAAGTTTCTAAGGGCACTGTCTTTGAAACCATTGAGGCTTTTTGAATACAGTTACGTTTTTAGCATTATGTCACTTCAACATTTGTGTCTAACATATTTTTAATATTTCAAGGTTTCCCAAATTTAAAATGTACCTGTTCTTTTATGTATTAGAGATGTGTATTTTAGCATTTAAAAAGAGATGGAAAGCGGTCAATCACTTTCTCAATTTGAAAATTGGTATATTTATAATAAATGCGTCTGTCGTACAAAACCCTTGGCATAAAGTCACCATGTTCAGACTCTAATAATGTTTGACTAACTCAGTCTCGAGGTCATATTATTCCTATTTACTCTGTGACTCTGAAGCACCAAATGTTGATGTTGCACATCCATTTTCTTTCATCTGATGGTCAAATTGATTGAGACAGAAACTACACTGAGTTCAGATAGAACCCAGGTCATAAATGGAGGCAGTCAGTACTTCCAATGCTTTTTATATTTTCGCCCCAATATTTCTCACTCGTAAATTATGTTTTATGTTACTCTGTCAACTAAAACAAGAATGGTCATTTCACCAGGAGGGCTGTCTTTCTGTTATAAGACTCCCCCCCCCAAAAAAGCAGCAAATAAAAGGCATCACATACTCCTTCTAAAATCTACACAAGCAACAAATTGATGTTTACTTTCATTCAGTTTGGTGTAATTTTCAGATGGCTTTTTGGTCAGCAAGGAAAAGTGTCAGGTTCACAGACAGACCCAAAGCAGGTAATAGAGACTTGTAAGCTGTGGTTAAACTTAATTGAAGTTTCTTTCAGCATAAGTCCAAACAGGGGAACAGGTACCGAGTGAGAGGTAAAGAAACTGTAAGCAGGACTGGCTGGTTCAGAGACCAGCTGTTTATTGCAGTTCTAATAATGAAGACATCATGGAAATCAAGTGTACAGGAAGACACAGTTGAAACCAGAAGTTGACAAATACAAAATTAAAAGACCCCTGTTTTTTTTTTTTCTCACTATTTGAAGTTAAAGTTGGGGTATGATGTATTTTTCCAGACACATGATGCAATTTTATCAGATAACTATGATACATTCTGTTATAAAAAATCTGTACATATCAAAAATAACTTAAAATAAATGTACTTTTACTTCATAACTGTTTCTGAGCTTCGAAACTCGCCTCTATCTCTTTAAAAACTTCCTGCCCTCACCAACACTCCCCTTTCAACATGTCATCATAACAATCCTCCTACTTTATGCCGTTTACAGCAATTTTTCAGAGTGTTAGACTGAGAAGTAGTTTGTATAATAAGCTCAGCAGATGTTACTTCCAACATGTATTTGGTAATTGCTGCTGCTGCTAGTTTGGGGGAGTTAAATGGAGAAAGTACAGGGAGAGTTACTCCGTGGGGATTAGTGGTGATTAGTATGCATTATGTTTAACCTAAAAATTTTCATTTATTATGGGAGGTTTTGTTATGAGTCAACCTTTACTGTGTGGAAAAAATGACAATTTAACTTGTAAATCAACGCTTGTGTTTTAAAAAGATTTCAAACTGGTAAAGTTAAAATCTTCAGTAAAGACATTCAGAAGCACTCCGTTCAGGTGCAGACACACATTTAGTTTAGGATATGTCTCAGATTAACCATGTATGACCCTTCTAATGTCTGGGTGCTTATCTTCACAATTTCATGGATAAGTGCAGCTAAGAAAGCGGGTTAAACTGAACAGCAAAGAAGAGTGACAGAGACTAAAGGTATGTGTGTCTTCCCTCTGTAATTCCTGTGATGTGTGCTGCTGCAGGAAGAGTTTAGATGAGGGAGAAATAATCTCCTTCTGCCTGAGCTTTCTGCTTCTTCTCCCCTGAAACAGTCATTTATTTTGATTTGTTTTCTACCTTTTTCTCCCCTAAAAGTGTTTTAGTTCTTTAATCTCTTTTCCACAGAAGTTTTTTTTTTTTTTTCGTCTGATAAAACCTTTAGATTCTCTGACAGATTATTCAGTGATGGTTCCAACAACAGAAACACTTTTTTGTTAAATTAACACAGGCACCCATAGGGAAATAGTTTGCTTGTCAATTCTTAAAACCATCTTTCTGTATTGACATGCCACTTGTATTTTTGGTTCATATATTTTTAATTATTTTTTTATGGGTGGTTTTGTTCTTTTCAGGCAGCTGCTGCAAGAACCAAAATATATTTTTGTTAAAAGTTTCTTTGAACAACTTTTGTTTTTCCTCAGGCTGTTTGCGCTTAACGTGCTGCATGTAATTGTCCACTTTGTATATGTGACTACGGGTCTCTGTGTGTATGTGGTATTCCTAAGTTTAATCAATGTAAGATTGGGGAGAGATGTAAACTTAAGAAGTGTTACAATATATGATATACAAAATAATACAGATAGTAAAGCATTATAAATGAAAAACTGAAAAAATAAAAATCAGGCAGAAATGAATTACCAGATTCAGTTGGTGAGTCTGGTGATCCATCAAAAAAAAAAAAAAAAAAAACTGGCTAAACAAATGTCGTCTTTGGGCATTTTCTGAAAAAACTGCTCTAATTATTTCTGTCAATTTACTTTTTCCCTTGACATAATAATGCATATTATCTATGCAAACATACAGATTAGCTTTAAAAGTAATATGATTCTTTAAAAGATTTTATTTTACAATAGCCACCATCATAACTGATCTGTGTATGACACTTTCTGAACCAAATTGTTGTCCAAATGTGTATTTCCCTCTGACCAGCAGCAAGACTATCCTAGAGAACGCCTTTAGGTGTTTCAGTTAGATAAAATACAGTTAAATTGTTTGGGGAAAAAAATCTTTGAATGGAACTGTCAAAAACATGCTGCAAAATGAACTGGCCTTCATCATTTCACCTCTAGATTATTATTTTATCTGCCCCAGTAATATAATAAGTTACTGGGCCGTTGCTTAATTTCCAACTCAGTATCACATTCATACTTGAATGTACTTCCTGACCTGCTGCAGATGATACACTAGTGTGTTAGTTCTTTTTCTTCTTTTTTTAATTTTTTTGCCAAGGGAAGAAAAAGAGGACGAGGATGCAAAATAAATGAAATACTGGGGATGTGGTAATGCGAGTAACAGAAGGAGGAAGAACAGAAATCAATCTGCATGACAGAGTTTAATCTTTGTGACACAAATGATAACGATGATGATAAATTTCCAAACATCAGTGTCCATTTTTCTCCAGCTGAAACCAGAGTCTTCTGTCAGTAGCTTCTGTTTAGATTTGATCACATTAAGAATTGATGAGTCGCTGATATTAGGTGTTGGATCTAAATGGATTTGATGGAAAGAAATATAAAACCACAGCAGGGAATTTAATATTCAAAATATGACAAATGTGGAGAGGATAGAGCAATGACAGTAAACTGAGATCAATCAGAGGTCAGAGAGAAAGTTAAAACTGAAAGAGAGGAGAGACGAAGATACTAGCAGGTGAAGACTTCAGAAGTTACATTTCCAAAATTAATTTTTAGCTTCATTTATAATGTAATTTATATTTCATAGCATCCAAAGACTTCACAATGTACGCTTCACTGAGACCGACAAATCAACTTTAAGCATTTGTCCCACATCCCTATATATTTAATATATTCCTTTCGTAAATTTATTCATTTATCTATTAGCTGCATATGTGATTACTTATTAAAACTAAATTTAAAGCTTGATTGCATACCTCCTTATTGGAAATATTATTGTGATGTTAACATGGCACTGGATTAATGAGCACATGTGTGCATTCTTCCGATGTTTGTAAATTTCACACTCCGTATGTGATGTCATGTTACTCCATCCTGCTGGTGTGGGGCCTGCATGGGTCTTTATGGTGTGAACTAAGTCACCTTTCATGTGTATGATTTCCTTGAGTATTGCAGTTTCCTCTTAAATAAAGAAACAAGCACACTGATTGTGCTTTTTGAAAATATAAAAACAGTGAAAATAAGCAAATCAGTGGTAATACCAATCAAGTGTATTTCCTTCGGATGTGGATGGACATGTAGGGTTTTTACACATTCTCAAGATTGATACATCCATTTTCTTCCACATAGAGGTAACAGGTTAAGGAGGAAAATTCAGACATTTCTCTCTTTTTTTTTTCCTCCGAAGAGTTTTTAGCGGCGCTAGTGACTCGCATTTTTTGACAGTAGACTGACAGGAAAGAGGGCGAGGAGAGGTGGGGAGACATGCGGCAAAGGTCGTCGGGACCAGGAGTCGAACCCGCGACGTCCGTGTCGAGCACCACAGCACGCCCCAGACTACTTTCCTTCTCATTGAAGGAATACTCTCTATGAGAAAGAAAAACAAAATTAGCATTGGAACCACATCTGAATAGGTTGCTGAGAGCATAAGGTTGGCAAACAAATTAAGATTTTTTTTTCCCAAAGGTTCTGTTAAGATCTTCCATGACTTAATTATTATTATAAACTCATATCAATTCTTCCAACACTTAAATTTTGAAATACATTTACCTTGGTGCAATTCAGTCTTGCAGAATTTGTCCCCCATATTTCAAGCCATCAGTTTGTAATCATTTTTTATTGAATGGAGGATTAAAAAAAATAAACAACAAAAATAATAAAATAACTGAGCCAAATGTTGAATTGGTGTTCAAAGTTCTTCCTGCTGCTAATATAATTATGTATCTAGTTCACAGTCAATGTTCAGTCTATTAGATTTGTTTTGTTAGTTTGTCCTCTGATGCATAGTGTGTGTGTATGTGTGTGTTCAGTGGCTCCTCATCCATCATCATGTATTCAAAGAGGCAGTGGCTCTGAATGCTGGCTAAGCAGAAGCAGAAGCAAATTAAAAACACTCATTTACACACAGAGTCCATCGTTTACTCCCATACTCACCATTCAATCAAACAGGGAGTCAGTCAGCACTATGACCACCCTAGATACACACAAACTCTCTCTCACTTGCTCTCTCTTCCTCTCTCTCACCCCGCCCCCCCTCCCTGCACACGCACAGTGTAAACCATCCTGTTTCCAGTCAGTATAACTGGTTTTTGTGGTGATGCCTCCCAGAACAGCAGCTCACAGCAGGTCAGGCACAGCTGCCTGTGTTGGCTCCTGCAGTGCAACCGTGAACTTGGTGCTTCACACTGGAAATAATCTGCATTAACTGATGTCTGCAGCTGCTCAAACAAACACACACATACGGACACACATCTGCAGAAAAGCAGAGACACACAGACGACACGCTGCTTTCTGTTTGAAGACCTCTGGAAGGGTTTAATTAGCTGAGTTTAATCTGCCAAAGGTGACGATCGGATCTCATACAGAAATGATCAACTATAAAATAATTTTTATAGGTCACTGACCCCACCCACAGACACATGGAGGCGTAGCCTGCTCATCTGTAAGTCATTATCATGGTCAGAGGGGAACAAACACTTTGCACCCAGGTGACAACATTTCCAAACAAGTGTAGAACATTAGCAACTCTGCAGGAAACATTCAGAACCCATTGGGAAGCATTTCAGGCTTTTTTCTTTTTTTTTTGCCATGCAAAATTGCTATCAAGCCTCTCATTTTAAGGCTTAGCTCAATACATCCAATTTTTATTCTTCAGTAATACTTCAATTTTATGAACTCTGCAGTCTCTTTCTTGTGCCAGAAACAAAATTGCACACAAACAGCTGCAGTGTGCAGACTTAAAATACTGTCAGAGGTATTAATTCAAAACTAAGTTCCCCAACTTCTAAAGTTACTGTAAAAGATGTAGCTATTATAGACAATGCCTACAAAAATCTCACAAACAACTAGAACTTTGCTGAATTCCTAATGGCCAGGAAGCCACATTATTCACTGGAAGCTGCGAGCAGGTTCAACACCAGCATATCAACAACCAGAATCCAAAAAGAATAATAAACACTTGATCTTTAAAGGGCTGCAATTACCTGTTAGCTGTAAGCAAATACATGGTCTATGGAACTGTTATTTAAACTTTGTCCTTCAATTATATTATATAAGTATTAATGAAATATTGTGAAGTCTCACGCCCAAACAGAAAGTGGGGAATGAGTGTTCTTTCCTCTCTCAAGACACCGGGGTGTCAGACACTGCAGGAAACCATCAGTGATGTGCAATTGATGCAGACAAACATCACAGTAAATTAGAGCATCTGCTGCTCAATGTGAAGTTTGAGGGAGCTGAGAGACAGAGCTAAAAACCCTACAGATATAATAAGGAGGGCAGTAATATTTTGCTTTTATTGGCTGGAGTCTCATTTGTTAACCTGATAGATTTCTTAAGGTCCCATAAAAGCATTTCCATCAGGTTGAGGTTTGGACTTTCACTCTATCTTTGCTTTGAAAGCAAAGATAGAGCTCAAGAACAAGCTGGATTGTAAATGTGGTTACTTTGACTAGTCAAACTGCAAAAAATGGCTGCGCACAATTCTCCCCACCTGAGTGCAAGGAGCCAATATCCTCCAATAAATTCTTCATCTTATGTGAGTCATACCAGACTGCACCACAACTAACTCTGAACTCTTTCGTTATTGGACTTCTTCTCAACTTTCACCACCGTCTAGAGGCAGCTGAAGGTCCAGCTGTTACCAACAACACTTTCATCACGTCACACACATCAGCCATGACTCACTTACTATTGTGTGGATGGCACCACTAAATCACCTGTTTTCACCACCAACACTGGAGCACCACAAAGGGCTTGAAACACAGGGAACGACATCACTCCCGCTCCATTAATTTCCTATTGAACTTGCACAAAGTGACAATTGCTTGCTTTCCTCCAGCCAAGCAACCAATGACATTTGTTCATGTGCTGTAACTGCCGTTGCTGCAGTGTGCAATGTGTTGGGTTTTACCCTTGGTAGCGATGACTTTCTCACGTTCATCGCTTCCCGTATGCTCCCATGTTCCTCAAATACAATTTTGCAATAGCGTCAAACATTTAATGCTGTAGTGCAAAGACAACTTTATTGATTTTTATGTTGGCAAAAGTAAAGAAAGATTGACTATATAACCTCAACAACAAATCATTGCTGACAACAAAATTAAAGAAAATGCAAGTTAAATATCTGAGACTCAAACTGGACAAGAATCTTTCTTTCTAACACCACAACACTCACAACCAGAGAAGTGAGTCCAACAGAGACCGGATCAAACCTACATGTTTCTCTAACACCACTGTCAGTATCATGGACTTGCTATCCACAAGCCATCAAAAATACACAGTGCCCAAATCCACAATTCTACCACAGTTTCTTGTTAACATTAATATCAAATAAGAAACCCAACATATTTTGGCATCCAGGAAACAACTGGCAGCACCTCATATTGAGCAATAGGGAAGAAAGAGAGTTAGTGACTTTGAATATGCCATGGCTGTCGTTGATGGGAAAAAGTTTGGTCTGGCATTTGAAATTGTAGATCTACTGGGATTTTCTCACACAGCCATCCCTCATGTTTACAGGGAGTGGGCCAAAAATGGAAAATACCTTGTGAGTGACAGTTGAATAAATGAAAATGAGTTAAGTCTTAGGTCAGAGGAGAATGTGCATAACTCAGTGATTACACATTTGGAAAAACACTATGTGGTCTGCGTCTTGTATCCAAAAGCTGTACACAAACTCTCAATTAAAACCAAGAAGTAAATCCACTTAATTTATTGAGTGGATGCAACCCAGAAATGTCCTTCTCACAGAAAATCATAAAAATATTTTCCAATGTGCATTCTCAAAAGAAAAGGCCAGAGTACAATGCAGTGACATTAATTGCAGTGACTTTAATGGCTCTTCATTTTTGTTTTTGTTTTTTTACTAAGCCCAACTTATTTACCAAATGTCAAAAACACTCAAGATTTTTTTAAATAGAACATACATGTATTGATGACAAAGGATATATTCCATGATTTAACTGAAGACAACGGTCTGAGGTTCCAGTGAAAGTAAAACATAGCCTATGTATCAGCCAGGAAGCTGATACATAGGCTATCTCATGATTGCTAACATAGTGATGGAGGCTGTCTGGCTTGCGTTGAGGATGCTCAGGTCCTCTGACCTGAGCATCATAATTGCTTTTCTGTACCAAAGCATTCCAGAGCAGCAGTCAGATTGCATTTAAAACTTTGGGTGGCTTGATTACCTCCAACATCCCCAGTTAGAATTCTGATCTTGTGGCTGATCTTGCTTTTGTGATTAGGAACTTGGAAAATTGGACTCCTCGATACAGAGAGAATGAAGGACAGTGTAAAGTATTTGAATGAATAAAACTGGATGTGCTTTAAAAACTAGGCTGAAGACCAAACCTTTGCAGTTGCTGCTTGTAAACTCCTAACATCAATGCACATCGCATCCGCCAAAATTAGACAGCCTTAACTCTAAGATGATTTTTTTCTCCGAACGTTTTGGTCGAAGTTGAGCACCACTCCCAAAAAGTGTCTATGTATTTATTTTATTTTTTGTAGGCATTATGTATTTTATCTCTTTTAAATTATTTATTATTCAAATTGGACTAATCAGTTGGCCATTTTTCTTCTCCTTCTTTTTGTTGATAGACCAGCGTACTGGTCAGCTTTGATTGTTTTTAAAGTTTTTATGTTTTTTTTATTTTATTTATTTATTTTAAGTAGGAGCACACCTGTTCTTACCACCCTGTAGGTTCCAAGCAGCTGGTTCCACTGTGACCTCTGGTGGACACCTGGAGAATACAAAATGAAAACCAACCACACTAACACACATACGCAAGAAACCCACACACCATAGAACCCTGATAAAAGTGTTCTGTGATTAAACTTTGACTTGATGTTTACTTTGACGAATCATAGAAGTCGGTATCTTCAATCACAAATACTTTGTTTTGAAATAATAAATAATTTTATCACAAATAAACCCAACATTGCAACATTTGCATTAATCAACAGTTACACATCCTCTTTCATAAGTCTGAGGAGACCTGGGCTCTCCACTTAAATGTCTGTGGTAAACAGTTCAACAAATAACAGTTCCAGAAGGTTTCCGGTTTCACAGTCTGAATACTCATCCCGCTCTGTGACAGAAGCTGACAGCCTGGTCCATGCCGCCCATGTCCTTGGAGAACCAGTACTTGTTTAGCCTGTAGAGCAGCCCTGTAAACTGACACGAGGAGAAAGGCACCGTTTGACACTGCCTGGCTGACCAAGCGTGACTCTCATCCTGTTCACAGTGCCATGGGAGAGAATAATTGGACAAAGTCTTCATGTAAATTTCACCTGGTCACAGAATTTAAGGTGGGATCTGTGCATTCATGCGGATGACAAGTTGAGCCCCCAGTTTTTCTGGAATAATCTGAAGGAGATAGGCGAAGCAGGAAAAATGGGCAATGGAAATGGGAAGGTGACTGGAATTAAAGAGCTGCATGCTCAACCTCAGGTAAACAACAAACAGAAAGCTTTAAAAAGCTCAGGGACAAGCTGGTAAAAGTCAGGCATGTTCCGATGTCTGCTGTTGGCTGACAGGCCGAACAGAGATGAAAAGATGAAGGAGATGTTGAATAAGATATGCACATAACAGAAATGAAAGGGAATAATTAGGCAATCATCAAAAATGGGTGAATGAAGACGATTGTTTTGTTATCCATGAAAAATTTCAGACAAAGAAAGATGACAGGGAAATGGGGAATGGAAACGTCTGTGACGATCAGATGGAACCTTGCATGTTCATGTTTCACTCTGTCAGAAAGTTTTGGGTCCACAACAGACACAGTTTTGGGTCCACAAAAGACACAGATTGCTTGGAGTTATATCAGTTGAAAGGTTTGTGCTTACATTATTCTGAGGAATGACATCACACTGCAAAGCATTACTAAACTACAGAACCACAGCTGAGAACTGCAGCAGATGAATGTGATGATAAAAAAGTTTTAAATTGGAAACATCCCTCGAGCAAACAGTCTGCCAAGGGTGGCGCCTTGCAGTTATACACATTTGCCAGGAACTCTGATCAGATGAGATACAGATAGAAGGTCAGTTTTTACTTCTACAGCATCCTTATAGTAATTGCTGCAAAAGAAAACAGAAAAAGCTTTTCGACACTGTGAATAATCAACACGACTGAAAAGTGATAAATAAAACGGACAAAGTAAAGAAAAGATATGGGGACTGAACTCGAGGAGGAAGAACAGGACTGACTAAAAGAAAGCACCCGTAAACACACTGCTGTCACTTTAGCTCAGAGAGGAAACAACAGCATTAATCGCCCACCAAATCTTGATTGACTGAAAGAATGACAGATTGATTACCTGTCTATTTTAGGTCATAGTCTCATCTATTATGGAACCTGTCAGGATGATAATACCTTAAAGATTTATTCAGAAATGTGTCACTGTGCTTCATCTTCTTCTTCTAACCACACTCATTACTCATTAACAACCCACAACCAAACAGGGTGCATACAAATCTTTGGTTGATTGCAAAATTTCAGCCAATCCCAGATTGTTGGTTAAGACATAAAAATTGTGACTTTCAATTAAACTAAAGACAAAATGCAAAATTTACCACATAGCTATCCTACAAATGCCTCATGATCCATAAGGATGGACTATAGTCAGTGCTGTGGAGAAAATAAAAAGCTACAGAATTGGCTGCAAAAACAGAGAAAACAGCAGAATGTGATTTAAATTGGAAACAAACCACCATGCATTAAACAGATATGATAAAAAACAAAAAAACACAACAGCCAAGAACAGACTAAGGAGATAATGGCCCAATGATCCATAAATAATCTGTCAGCAGCCAAAAAAAAACAAACAACTAAAGCCAAATAGAAATTTATTTACCACAGCTTTTTTTGGAGATCATTGTAGCTGTCAGTGCTTATAGCCACATGAATAGACAGCTATAAACATATATTCCTGCTGCACACCATAAATTTCAATAGTGTGCAAATTTACAGGATAAACAAAGTAAGAGTTGCTTTGATAATATACTCAACCTGTTACAGAAACAGGTGAGTATTAAAATTTAAAGCTAAGATAAAGCTAAGTTGCTCATGGGTAGCTACAACCATAGGAGATATGTTTTTATTCAGTAATTTTTAATTAATAAAGGGAAGTGTCAAGCGTAATAAACAACAACTGGCTATTACTTATTACCTTAGAAGAGAATGAATTGGATTAATTTTTGCTGAAGTTTTGTCGGTTGCACATCCATGACATAGATATCTTGTTCCACCATATCCCCAACATGTTCTACTGGATTGAGAAGCTGTTACTGTACAAGAAACCTGTTTGAGAGGATTTGTGACATGGGGCATTATCCTGCTGGAAGCAGCCATCAGAAGATGGGCACACTGTGGCCCAAAAGGAATGGACATGGTCAGCAACCTTACCCAGATAAGCTGTGAAATTTGAATGACCCCTCACCGTTACACCAATACCACCAGCCAGAATTGCTGGAATAGGGAGTGATGGATTACTTTCTTGATGGTTTCTCAAATCAAGATTCTGTCCTGGCAACCACTTTACAATCTTTGGCTGTCCATGTTTAAGCCTGTTTACATTGTAGCCTTTAATTCCTGTTCTTATCTGCCATGAATTGTGGTCTTTTGCGGCTGTCGCCCATCTGCATCAAGGTTCGACATTTTGCGAATTCAACGATGGCATGTAGCTCGATGTTATTTAAGCTGCTGTTCTATTTCATCTCAAAGTCCACCAGTCCATTTTCCCTGACCTCTGACCTTAACAAGACATTTTCTGTATCAGAAAAATCATTGACTGAATATTTTGTGCAATTTTTATGCACAAACATCTCTGTAAAACTCAGAGATGGTTGTGCTTAAAAATCCCCATACATCCACAGTGTCTGAAATCCCTTTCCCAAATCTGATGTTTGGTTTCAACTTTAAGTTTAAGTCCAAGTGGGGTGGCAGCAGAGATTAGGAAATGACCTCATACTCCCAGTTATGTGAACATGTAGATGTGTTTTCATTTCAAAGACCCAGAAAATCTTGTCAAATTGTCTGTCTCATCCATCCAAAATGCTATTGTAGAAAACTAAGTTTGTTCTTTGAAAGGTTGTTGTGCAAAGTAATAATATCACCAGGGTGTCAATAGGGTGCTCAATTAAAATGTTCTTAGTATAGGGTAAATGATTAAGTATTCTCAAATTAAAAGTTGCATTTATCTAATTTTTCAATGCTTGATTACACTGCTGCAATAAGAGATACATTTATATTGATTCATTTTTGCACATATTAAATCAATGCATTACATCAGGAGAAACTGACTTCTACTTTCCAAATAAAAAAAGGTGGAAATTATGTATTTTGTAGTAAAACTGTATTTTTCCATAAGTGCACTCAGGTTGAGTTATAAAATAGAAACATAGGCTGGATACCAGACATTGCCATGTAAAAATGTGAACAAAGCAGCAAAGGCATCATTTAGTATCTTAAAATAGGCATATAGTGTATAGTAGCAAACCAACAAAATTATCACCAATTTGTATTTGTTGAATGGATATTCAGAGACAGCTGTGCTTTGATCTGTTCTATGCAGAACTAAACTTAAAAGAGATAACATTCGTAAAATGATCCAGCAAAGATATTCTGATTATCAGCTTGAAAATCAGTCTTTTCAGACTGAGAGCAGGTGATGTTTCATCTCAAAGTAGTGAATCCGGGAAATGTTTTTTTTTTTTTTTTTTTTTCTGCCTGCATGGTTGATGAAGACTCAGTCGCCTCCAGCTCATTTTTCACACCTCATTTAAATGTGGAGGCAGAGGCCATTGTAAAACAGCCGGGAGTTGTAATGACTCCTGCTATTTACTTGAAATGTACACACATATAAAGCAGAAAACTGTAGATTATGTGTGTCAAGAGAGATGAAAGGTAAACAAAGCATGCACCTTGTAGTGTAAGATATAACTGATGTAGATAAATGAACTCTCCTGCCAATAGGTGGCGTTTTATTTGTGTAGGATATTTGTGTTCTTCTTAGAAATTTCACCTATTGCTCATTGTTCCTGGCACTTTTGGTTTTTCTTAAAAGCAAATATTACTTTAAGCATCAGTCTTCTACTCATCTTTTGACAAGTCTATGGAATATGCTGGTTATGTGGTCTTAATTGTGCTCCATTTTTCAAAGGGATGAGAACAAAATGTGCAGTGCATTACTGTTTTTCTCATGTTGTGTTCAATTTTAGAATTCATTTTTTTTGTTTGAACTAAAAAAAGTAACTGTGAGTTTGTAAAGTGAAAGAAAAGAAATCTGAGGTTTTTATTTCATATACACATACACCTATATAAAGTTCAGTGCAGCCACTTGGATTCAGAAGTCATATAATTGATAAACAGAGTTCATCTGTGTGAAAATTAATTTCTATAAAGCAGTACCCCTGTTCCTACTGAGCACTGTCCAATCCATCATGTGATAATTGAAAAATTATTTCACAATTGCAAAACTAACCAACAAGATTTCCTTTATAAGTCAAGTAGAGATGCAAGAATCTTCACCTCACGTTCAATAAATTGAGCAGAAACCGTCTGTTGGAACAAAGAAAACAAATGAACAGGAATCAGTCAGGAATCGTCCACTTTGCCTGGAGCATCCAACATTTGAAAACGAGAGGAATGAGAATTCCCGGGGACAGGCAACACAAAACGCAGTTACAAATCAAGTGGAGCTACAGAGCACTGCAGTCCTGAAAGTAATCTGACAGGAAGAAGAATCTGTTACAATGACTCCAGACTTCCTGTGGAGAATATTAAGCCAGTGAAAATTGAACTGTTCTGAAAAAAAACCCCGCTTCAGTCAGCAAGAAAAAATGGATTAGATGATGAAGGTTATCACTCAAAACAGGTTTGTCTTATAGTGCTTTGACTGAGTTAATTAAATTAGAAATGAATGGAATCCAATTAAATGTGAGCATAACTCAGACTGAATTTGGATTCAAGTAGATAGGAAGTTAGAAAATAATCCTTATTTATCCATAGCTGATTTGCTGTAAATGTATGCAGTATAAATAAACCAAACTGGATCCTTACCTCTAAACTTCCCCTCATTATGGCAAAATGCAAACAGTGTGTGGGTGATAATAAGTCTCTGTCAGCAGAGAAGAACTAAACTTCAAATTTCAAGGAGCAGCTCTTTGCCAAGTTCTTTCCTGCAACTCCTGTTAGTGGCAAAACAACAATAGCTATCACACTGGCTGAAGCTCATTGGCTCTTAAGAAGTGAGGAAAATGCAGCAAAATCAGCATATTTTACAAATTCATTATATATATATATATATATATATAATTCCCTTCTCACCCACCGCGGGTGGTGTTTCTTCCTCTTAGCTCGGGTCCTCTACCAGAGGCCTGGGAGCTTGAGGG